>JAQFXL010000024.1:0-48934 GCA_034693445.1 Edwardzetes edwardsi | reverse complement strand
ATGTAAATATAATTTCTTCATTACTTAATTTCTTAATAAAATTGAATTTCAATGTTTTTGTTTCCTTCACATCTTGAGTCGTTATGTTATATTTGAAATTGTTTTTGTTCATGCTCATTGAAAACGTCTATCTAGCTTGCACTTAGTGGAAGTAAATTCAATCACTGATCATTCTACACTGATCATTATACACTGATCATTATACTTTAAAAAGCATCGATAAAAAGTTGCTCTTCGAGTGCTGACAAATTCTGTTTTCAACTTAACCAACAGATTAGGAAATATATGCGCAACCAATCACTTCATAAATTCAAATCAGAATAAACATACCTTGTCAAATTTAATACGAATTGATTGAGGTTTTTATTTGCAAGAATCAAAACAATAACTCAAGTAAAAATTATGTAAGAATTATCAAGTTGAATTCGAATGCTGTCATTTTCCACGAGATCGCAAAACATTTTCTTGGTACTGACCCTGATAATTTCCGGGTGGACTGTAATTACAGACCACATATGTTTCATACCACTGACTACCTCTTCCTCCACAACGAGCACATCCGACAGCAGTGGTTGACTTCCAGACAAGTTGAGTGAAGTGACCGGTGCTCTTACTAAAGCCTGGACTTTTGTAATTGTATTTCTTCACTTCGTCATACCTGTGCCCAAAATTTAGTCCAAATTTAATTTCTCTAACATTTTACCAAGATTTAACTGCAGATCTGCAAGAATGAAGTGAACTGGCAGAATTTCCTCCCCAATAAAGGTTTTCTCCATATCCTTTCTTTAAGCCAGAGTGCCCATGGCTTAGCACCTCATATCGTGAAATTAAACGGCACCGCGATTTTGCATACGACACAAGCTTTTAAATTTCAACCAAATAACAATATTTTTGTCCATGGGTAATTTTTATTTATCTTATCTAACCTGTTGGTCAATGCGAAGGGGAGGTGATTGATGTCTATCTCTATATTGATTTGTGTCGGATAAGCATTGGTTTGTAAAACTTTTGTCCGTGCGATCAGGGAATGGGTTGCGCGCAACACATACTGAAAATACAAACAATATTAGTGTCAATAAAATAATTACTCAATAATTACGAGAAAATGCGAGAATAAAACAAAACAATTTCGCCCAAACCATATTCACACCAAATTTTCACCTAGTTTGAAATAACATGAATTTCTAACAAATTGATTAAATGATTTTTTTTAATGTCTAAAATTTTCTATTGAATTATAATTAAGTTATTCTTACAACAAATTTATGGATTTCCTCCGTTTATGGAAATTCTGTGTCAAACCATTTAATGTATTATTCTTTTGGTGAGAAATTTTGTTTCGCATTAACTTTTAAACTATAAAATATCTCAAAAAAATTTAATTTCAATTTTGAAAAAAGCTGTAATATGTGCTAGGAATACATTCTGTCGTCACCCTTCTCACCATTGTTGTATTGTTGTGTAAAACTGTGAGATATTCATAAAATGTTAAGTGTGTGTGTGTGCTGAGAGAGGACAGGGTGATTTTTATGTTATTTATAGAAAATTGGGGGTTTTTGAGATAGAACAGGGTGTTTTAGCAATTAATGGGTTCCCTTAAAACTGGAATTAGTGTCATTGATGTTAATTAATAGCTTTTGTTACATACAAACTAGCTAATTTACTTGCTCAACTGATGTACATATACATGACATGTAAATGCATGTGTTCATATGTGTTCAACATGATCTTTTTAAATTCTGGTGGGTTTGTTTCCCGATATTTGACCTTGGTATTCAGAACAATTACTAAATCAATAACACTTACGGAAATCTATCAAGTACAATCTGCATATAATTGCTGAACTATTATTTATTGAAACTCTTTTGATAATCATTAATGATATCAACATTTGCATACATATAATATGATTGCAGTATTGTGCAAGCTCATTAATTGCTTAATTGTTAACAAAAAACTTTGATGGCATCTGTTAAGTACTAATCGTATTCTCATATCAATTCAATTGAAGAGTTGCATGTTCAAATTATTGCAAAATTCACTCGAATCACAAATATCACTTATCTCGTTTGTATCCTTGGCAAAATTCTGTACCTTAATCAAAACCAATGTAGTAAACCAGCGTATTTTTCACTCGTTATTATATTCCTCAATTTTTTGAAATTGACCAAGGATAACTCGTATTTATAAATAAGTAACAAAAGTTGATAGTATTATTCAGTTCAAATATGATGGGTCATTTCATTTGAAAACATATAAAATTTAATGAATTCATCAATATTCCTTATACCTGATACATTTTAGAATCTGCCAATAAGTTAAAGCCATTCATAGCACCACGATTAATTAGGTAAGCCAAAGGATTAAACTAGTATAAAAAGAAATTCAAATTTTTCGATATAGTAAAAATTTATTCATTCATTGAAATTCTTTTATTTTATTTACACAAAACTCAGATTATGAGAAAGGTAAGTTAAGTTATTTGTCAAATTGATTAATAGATATTAAGGCGGAGACACATTTTGTCTGAATTGATTAAGATAATTTCCGGGTGGGCTGTAATTGCAGACCACATAAGTTTCATACCACGGCCTACCTTTTCCTCCACAACGAGCACATCCAACCCCTTTGCTCGTCTTCCAGACTAGTTGAGTGAAGTGACCTGTGCTCATACTAAAGCCTGGCTTATTATAGTTGTATTGCTTCACTTCATTGTACCTAAAATCAAATATTGAATGAGAAAAATTGGAAATTAATCGAATATTAACCAAGAATTTATTGCAGCAGAACATGGACTAAGTTTACTAGAAGAACTTCCACCCCAGTAAAGATTTTCACCATATCCTTTAAGTCCTGCATGACCATGACTAAGACCTTCGTACTGAGAAACCAATTGACATCGAGATTTAGCATAATTTACAGCCTGTAAAATGCAAAATCATCAAGATTGATAATATACACTAGAAAACATGAATATCGCATACTCCTTGGTCTATATGAAGTGCTGGCGCATGATGTCTGCCCCTGTAATTATTAGTGGCAGACAAACACTCGTTTTGAAAGGCTCCGTCCGTGCGGTCAGGGAATGGATTTCGAGCAAAACATACTGTAAAATGAATAAGCAATAATTAAAGAAAGTCTATAATTTATGCTTGATCAGTTTTACTCGTTAACAATAGCATTAAGACGAAAATCATTTTTGATTTCATTGCTTTTCAACGTTAAACAACTTTTAAATTATTGAATTGTTTTCAATTCAGTTGTATTTATAGTTGAGTTGTTATACAATATTTGATGATTTATTGCAAATTATAAGTCATTTGTGTTTTTCTCACATTTCATAAATAGACTAAAAGCTGATTTGAAAAACAATGAACACAAAAATTAATCATAAATTTTGTTAAACGGATATAAATTTCATTGAAACAAATCATCAATTCTTTGAATAACTCTTTCATAGCACAGAATATTTGCAAACAAATTATTATTCACTAATTTGAAAAATATTTATTGTACTTATCCTAGATACCACTCATTTTAATGGAAAATATCAAACATTTGCTTTTATCTTTAAACAGATTAATCATGTACAAATTGTCTCAGTTACCATGAAAATGTTTTCATTTAGGTTGCAATTTCATCGGGTAATATATCTGTGTATTTCTAATCACCAGTACATTAGAATATTGGTTGAAATCGGTTCGTCTTGCAATCAAATCCGACTCTAATAATAAGAAGGCAATTGATGCTATGTTATTGTGCAAATTGATCCAGCTGTTAATTGATTAGATAAATTTGTTTGCTATAAAAAACGGTATCGTTTCATCATGATCAAATGACAATGTTTTAGTGGACAACAGGTGTAATAATAATAATTATTTAATTAAAAAACTTTTTTTGATAATACATTTGAGTATAAGTTGAGAACAATTCATAAAATTGATTCTAAATTACAGATAAATTTTGAAAAAATGGTTTCATTTCTTACATCTTTGAGAGAGAATTAAAGTGTAAGTGTTTTGCTGTTTATATAAAACTTATTTAGAGAAAAATATTGAATCATTTGTATGGTTACAACTAAATTTGATTTGAACTTGGTCAAAAAATAAATGAAATATTTTAAATAGATAACTTGAGATGAAATATAATCTTTATTATCAGTCTACTTATTTGACTCACCCTTCGCCTCTTTTATATCATCATAATGGCTATTCACTTATATGATCTTTATAAATTATGATATCATGCTTTTGAAATATAATTTAATGTAGGCTCTTGCACATTTTGTCTGTCAAAATATTTTGTATAACACATTGAGATGGAATAAAAAGGAAATCCATTCAAACCGATCTCAGAGATAATTCATATATAAAACAGAGTCTTAACTTATCAAAGATAATAAGGATATGAAAAAATGATTCATTTATTTACGTTTAATAGTTGTGAACAAAATGTTTTGAATCCAACCGTCAGTTAAATCAAAGTGAGTCACAAATAACAAGTTTGATAATTTTCAAAATTCACAACAATAATGCGAATGTCAAGACTCAAGGTACTTTTCGAATTATATTACATTTACTAAATAGATACTTTTGTTATTCAAGGCGTGGGTGAAGGAGAACTCGGGTTCTGTGCTCATAATATTAGGGGTTATATTAGGGATGATATTCGGTTTTATATTGAAGTCTATGTTCACAATCAGTCCTCTCGTGTTGACATACATCGGACTCCCGGGACAAATATTGATCCGAGCTTTTATGCTTGTGATCGTACCTCTCATCGTCTCATCCCTTTCCACAAGTAATACATTGTAGAGAATATTCAAAGTAAGGCCTAATTTTGATGCTTCGATCGCAGGCATAACGGCTACAAAAAAAGGCGAAAATAAACGACTCATTGTTTTCTCATTTTCGTTGATTGTATTGTTTTCATCGTTTGTCTCTATTTTTGGCGCCCTTTTAGTCGTTATCGTCAAACCCGGGGTCAGAGATATTGTTGAAAATGAGATTCACAATGGTAATTCATCTCTAAAAAATCGTGACATCAAGCAAATGATTTCGAGTCAGGACGAAGCTATTTATGATGTGTTTATGTATGAGATAATGACAGAAACAACATGTTATTATGTTATTCTCAATTCATAACTAGGAATTTGGTGCCAGATAATATAGTTGGCGCTACAATTATGACGCACTACACAGCACTTGTTCCCATCAATGCCCAGAATCTGAGTGAAGGTTACAAAAAAGTGTCCGAAAAGTCATTCAAACCAAATATGTTGGGTTTGTGTGCCTTCTCTTTAGTGCTCGGTTTCGCGGTTTTGCATTTGGAAGATAAGGCGCTCACCATTAAGACTATACTGGAAGAAACTAATGCCATCATCATGCAAATTCTCAGAGCATTGCTTAAGTTAGTATTTAAACTAGAAAGTATTTCATTTGTTCAATTCTTACTGATTTCATTTAAATGGCCTTGGTTAGAATAATGCCAATTGGAATGTTCAGTTGGATGTGTGTGGAAGCAATCAAAATGAAATCACCAGAACAGATTCTAAATCAACTAGCTTGGTTCGCAGGCACGGCTGCATTTGCCTTCGCATCAATTTGGTTTATATTTTACCCTGCTATTTATTTCTTAATTCTCCACAAAAACCCATTTAAGATGTACTATAATATAATTCCCGCTATGATCATAGCATTTGGTTCTAGTTCTAGGTACTTTATAATTGAAATCTGGATTTTGTCAATTTATGCTCAATATTTTAGTGCAATTACTTTACCGATGACTATGAAGTGTATGGAAGACAAAAATAAGCTTGCTCTTCCCATTTCACATTTTTTCTTGCCATTGGGTATGACGATGCATATGCCGGGCGCCGCGACCTACTATCCTATGGTCACTGTGTTCGTAGCACAGATGCATGGAATGACTGTAACAATACCCATGATCATTTCACTCTGGTACACTCAATTAAACCTTCAAACTTTCAATTGATCTTTTTCTTCAACAAAAAAGCATGTATTCCGTAGTCCAATCAATGGCTTTCCCTGCCGCCCCAACTCAGGGAGGCACCCTGGTATTTTTTGTTGCCACCTGTGCAATAATTGGCATTGAAAACCCTTTTGATATCCTGGCATATATTGTAACAATCGATTGGTTAATGTGAGTAAACAACTGATTTTTAGATATATTTAACCCATTTTTGTAGGGAAAGAGTGAGGACTGCGACAAACATTACCGGCGATTGTGTTATTGCATCCATTGTTCAAAAGTTCTGTCATTACGAACGAGAAACCGACCAAAACCTTGAATTAAAATTCAACTCTAGATTGTAATCTCAATTTTGAAATAGAAAATAATGCATTTAATCATCATGGTAGTTCAACATCAGTACAAATTCTTCTATTTAATAGAAATAAAGAATAATTGCTTAAAAAAATACTTATTCTTTCAATTAATTTTAAAAATTAACAAGATAAGTGTTCCAAATAACATGATGTGATGACATTTGATGAAAAAATCAGTCAACAAACTCGAATTCGAAGTAATCGCTGATAATTTTCTTGCCCAAAACTATCAAGGTGAGTCCCGTTGATGCAACCAAGAACATCAAAAATAGTGGAAACATTTCATTCACTTTTAATTCAAATCAAAATTTGAGAGAAATTCCATTAAAACTCATTTGAATGAAAATAAGTGATGTTTTTATAAACAATCCAAAAATGATTTAATTTTAATGAATGAATGTTTTGAAACTCAACACATGTTTTAATTTAAAATAAAATAGAAGTTTCCGACATAACAGAGTTGAAATACAGTCAAATCCGTTAAATATTATTTTGAATAAAATCCAGAAATAACTGTCAATTTATCACTCAATTAGAAGAGAACCAGGTAATTTTTTAGATATCATTATTCATTATATTTTATTGAATTTATATTTAATACTTTGTATTATAATTGATTAAAGTTTTGAAAAACGAGCTAGTCCGTGATCCACGAGCTAAACCTGTTGTATGAATTCAAATCAACAAGTTCTCATTTAATTAACTTTTGACACATCAATGAAAATCAAAAAACTATTTTATTTAATTGCAATTCAACTATAAATTATTTGATGAATTGAACCCATTTTGATACTAAAATTATATTATTTTTCAAGATTAACTTAAACAATTGCGAAACTAAACTAAACTAACTCAGATAGATCATTTTAAAAATTCTTGATAGTAATTATTACATATCAACTTGATCATTTAAAGCTCAAATAGTATTTTTCCCTAACATTTCAAATGAACAGTCTATCAACAAATTCCTCAAATTAGAAAGGCATTGGAGTATCTTGATCTTTTTATCTATATACATAAGCACATAAACTTAATCTGTAAACAATTGATACGAAATGAAAAATAGTCGTAATTTTATTTATTAATATTAATTAATAATTTGTATGAAAATATTTTCTCTTAAGAGATGAGAACCTTAGAGCTTAAAAATCCTAAGTATTTCATTTCAAACACATAAAACATACAAACATTTTCATAACTAACCGTTAAAATGGTTTCACTGCCTTTATTTAATGCCTTAAAAATAGGAACTACTCAATAGTAAAACCTAATTCATCAATCAATTAAATAAACAGATAATAGTCTATCCAAAATGATAAGGAAATAAAAAATCAGTCATCAATTGATCGGAATTCAAATATTATTTTGTTTATATATTTATTATATTTTAAAATCATTTCATTTTTGAATATCCATCACATTTTACACGTGAAGTACCAAATATCGGGTTGAAAATGAGAACTTCCAAACTTAAGGTAATCTGAGAAACATTTAACCTTGTCTAACTTATTTTGTTTCTAAAGACTTGGTTGAAGGAAAACCTTAGTTCCTCGTTAATAATATTAGGAGTAATTTTAGGAATGATATGTGGATTTATTTTGAAGTCGATCTTCACCATCAGTCCTCTAATATTGACATATATTGGTCTCCCTGGTACAATATTAATCCGAGCATTTATGCTGTTGATAATACCACTCATAGTTTCATCCCTTTCCACGAGTATTTCAAAAAAGAATTATCGGAAAGGAATTGAAGTGCTATTAATTAAACCATTTCAGGCATTTCCGCGTCTAAAAGGGGCGAAAATACCCGTCTCATTGTTTTCTCATTTCTGTTGATTGTGTCGTCGCTTTCGTTTGTCTCTACTTTTGGCGTAATTTTGGTCACAATTATAAAACCCGGTGTCAGAGGAGGAAGTGATAGTGAGATCCACAATGGGTTGGATTCATTTCAAGGAAAACGTGACATCAACTTAATAATTTCAAGTCAGGACGAAGCTATTTATGATGTGCTAATGTAGGAAAAGCGCAAACATTCTAATAGACGAGATAGATGCTTTAAGCTTTGAACCTGCAAACTGATCAGTACGTCAAAGTTGTAAAATATTTTTTCCATAGAAACGATAACAACAGAAAGTTTTATATCTATTAATGTACTGATCAGATATACCGCTCAAAACTTGACCTATCTACTTCTTCTAACAGTATAATTGTAGTTATTTTGAGTTTACTTCTCACCGAATACCTAGGAATTTAGTGCCGGATAACATAGTCGGCGCTACAATTATGACGCACTACACAGCACTGGTTCCCATCAATGCACAGAATCTAAGTGAAGGCTACAAAAAAGTGTCCGAAAAGTCATTCAAACCAAATATGTTGGGTTTGTGTGCCTTCTCTTTAGTGCTCGGTTTCGCGGTTATGCATTTGGAAGATAAGGCGCTCACCATTAAGAATATACTGGAAGAAACTAATGTTATCATCATGGAAGTTCTGAGAACATTACTCAAGTATTTTTACCATCATATTATGAATTTTATCTAAATTACCTCGGTTAGAATAATGCCAATAGGAATGTTCAGTTGGATGTGCGTAGAGGCAATCAAAATGAAGTCTCCGGGAAAAATGCTAGCTCAACTAGCTTGGTTTGGAGGAACAGTGGGACTGACCTTTGCATTCATGTGGTTTATTTTCTATCCAGCTATTTATTTTCTATTTGTTCGTAAGAATCCATTTAAGTTGTATTACAATGTGATTCCCGCGATGTTAGTAGCGTTTGGTTCGAGTTCCAGGTATTTATTGATCACAACATAGGTTTTATATTTGATGCCAATATTTCAGTGCAATTACTTTACCCGTGACTATGAGATGTATGGAAGAAAAAAATAAGCTAGCACTGCCAGTTTCACATTTTTTCTTACCACTGGGTGTGACAATGCATATGCCGGGTCCGGCCACTTATTATCCAATGGTTGCCGTATTCGTTGCGCAAATGCACGGTATAACTCCTACTTTACCATTGCTCATTTCACTATGGTAATTTATCGATTCGACTTTAAAACTATCAATTAATAGATTATTTAACTATTACTTCAAATATCAAAAGCATGTATTCAGTGATTCAAGCAATGGCTTTCCCCGCCACTCCATCACATGGTGGTAGCTTGGTCTTTCATGTTATCATGGCTGCACTACTTGGCGTTGAAAATCCTCTTGATATTCTGGCCTACATCATGACGATTGATTGGTTTATGTAAGCAAGCTAAAATTCTAAATGATTTCCACACAAATAAATAAATGATAATTTTAGGTGCAGAGTGAGGACCGCCACAAATGTTACTATGGATTGTATTTTAGCACCAATTATTCAAAAGCTTTGTCACAACGAAAATGAAACTGATGAAAACAGTGAGATTGATGTAAATTTATCAAGATTGTAATCTCAGTGTATAGCAAATCAAAATCTGGTCTAATGTTTATTTGAAAGTTTGGAAATGTTTTGAGAATTCAATTAAAAACAAATTATTTAAAATAATAAGTGAAATATTTTCCTAGTTATTGAATCTGTCTGTGACTTAACTAGATTATCTCGAAAATCAAATTGAATAGTTTGACGTGAAGTTTGACAAATTTTAAAAAGGAAACCATTGATTAGTCAATTGAATGAAGTAAATAAATTATTTTATCAAAAATGATAATGATATAAAAAAACAGTCCATATTTTATTTACAGTCAAATAATAACAAGTTCATTTAAAAATTGTTTTACTTTAAATAACTTTCAATTCTCATACTTGAAAACTAAAAGTGAATTAATCTTCAAAATATTCAATTGTCCTGAAAATGGTAGCTTCAAAGATAAAGGTAACTTCAAAAGCGTATAAACATTTCTAAATGATTTTTGAATTCAAGGTTTGGTTGAAAGAAAACCTGAACTCAACTCTTATTATATTAGGAGTGATATTAGGATTGATTTTTGGCTGCATTTTGAGATCGTTTTTCACCGTCAGTCCTGTAATGTTGACATATATCGGTCTACCTGGTCATTTAATGATCCGGGCTTTTATGCTGTTGCTCGTACCACTCATCATTGCATCCCTTTCTACGGGTAATCTTAAACTTGTTTTTAAAACCTGAACTAAAAGTTGAAATTTATTTGAAATTTCAAATCAATACAAAAAGGCATTTCTGCGACAAAAATTGGCGAAAATAAACGACTGGTTGTGTTATCATTACTATTGATTGTATTGTTTACTTCACTCGTCTCTATTTTTGGCGTCCTTTTTACCGTCACTATGAGACCAGGGGTTAGAGAAGTGGGCAGTAATGAGATCAACACTGAAAAGAACTCATCCCATGAGAACAGTGAAGCAAAAAGGATGACCAGTCAGGAAGAGACTATTTATGATGTGTTTATGTATGAATAGTTTTATCCAAATATTTATTGTTAATCGACTTCTTATTAAAACCCCAGTAATTTAGTGCCGGACAATATAGTCGGGGCTTCTATTATGACTCACTACACAGCACTCGTTCCCATCAATGCCCAGAATTTGAGCGAAGGATATAAAAAAGTGTTGGAAAAGTCATTTTCCCCAAATTTGTTGGGTTTAGTTGTTTTTTCCATGGTGCTTGGAATTGCTCTATTACATTTGGAAGAGAGAGCGCACACCATAAAGGCTCTACTAGAAGAAACCAATTTAATAATAATGGAAATTATCCAAAGTTTGATGATGTACCAGGCCAAAAATTTTCTAACATTAAAATTTTCTATGATTAACAAATTATGCCTTGCTTAGATTAATGCCCATTGGTATGTTCAGTTGGATGTGTGTGGAGGCCATCAAAATGAAATCACCAGGCGTGAAAGATATAGTTAATTTAGCTTGGTTCGCCGGCACAGCTGTATTGGCTTTATTAGTTATATTTTTAGTTTTCTACCCAGCTATATATTTCTTTGCTCTTGGTAGAAATCCTTTCAAGATGTATTACAATATATTTCCAGCGATGTTATTAGCTTTTGGTTCGAGTTCCAGGTATTTATTCATTTTACTACATAGTAATGTATAAACATGTTTCCCATTGTGGTTAATATTTTAGTGCCATTACTCTACCGGCGACTATGAAGTGCATGGAAGAGAATCATAAGCTAGCTCTTCCCATTTCACACTTTTTCTTACCACTTGGTATGACAATGCATATGCCGGGTACCGCCACTTATTGTCCTATGGTCGCCATATTCGTAGCACAGATGCATGGTATTCCACTTACCTTTCCAATGCTCGCTACTCTCAGGTATGTTTGACCATATTTCAAGTCTACGCAATGAATGTTGCAATCAACTAATTTTATCTTGAACATTGAAAGCATATATTCAACGGTTATGTCGATGGCTTTCCCTGCTACTCCTTCCCAAAGTGGTCTTATGTTTTTCATAACCATCTGTGCACTGATAGGAATAGAAAATCCTGCGGATATCATAGCTTACATCTCATCAATAGACTTAGTGATGTGAGCAAGCAAATGTCCTCAAAATTAATGACAACTAAAAACTCTTTGACACTTAGAGGACGGCTGAGGACAACCATTAATATCACTGGCGATTGTGTTATTGCATCGATTGTCGAAAAGTATTGTCACAACAAACAAGAAGCTACTGAAACCCTTGAATTAAAAGTAAATTCATCAAGATTGTAATTCTTTAATTTGACGCGAAACACAAATTTTCAATTTATGAATTAAACTTGGTAATCCTTCAAAAACATTAATTTATTCATAGATTACATGAATAGAATCGCAATGAGTTCTACTATTATTAGTGTTAACAAACTTATGGGATCGCCTTCTTCTGCGCGTTTCCTTGATCAGGAAATAAGTACCAATAATAACAAGGAACACACCGATAGTTGCAAAGACAATGGTTGGGTACATACAGTGCTGACACTCGCTTTGAATATCATTAATAAAAGAATGTCCAGAATTATCAGTTGAGTTCTCCCCGATATAAACGGTTGTAATCGCTTTTATCTGAGATTCTTCGGCAGTCATTTCGATCTCTTGATCGGAAACTTTTAATAAATTAAAAACGTGGTTAAAATTGACCAAAATTTATGAATGAGTCAAACGAAAGGATCATTTAAAATATGAAGACATAAATGATTTTTCTGTAACCATGTTTATAAAAATGGTCAGCAAGGTACTTGAGTTTAGGGAGGTTTTGACAATAGGAAGGGTTCAGGGGGTGGTCTTGCTCTTTCTGACCTCTGGTTTATAATGACATAAAACCCATTTATGCTTAAAATGTAAAAGTATTTAAATTATTTCATAAAAATTTAATAACAGAAAAATTTATATCCAATTAAAACTAATATTTGAGTAAAAGTTTATTTTTGAAAATAAAATATTTTTACTCACATTTGGAAATATTTGTAAAATTCATTTCATAAGCCATTTAAGAATACAACGAAAGAAGAAAACCTCTGTTTAAGCAACAAATGAATGCCAAGAATCAGATGAACACAAACTCATTGAATTGAAATCATGAAATGATTTTAGTTTTTCTTTTGAACTCTTTTTAGAGTAAACTCATCTGATTTTCAATTTTAAACTGAACTCGAATTATGAGTTTAAATCGTGTAAATCACGGAATGAAATCAGTTTTGAAGAGATGGCAAAAACTGATATTTCCAACAATTTTCATAATTGGACTCCATTTGGGAAATTGGAGACAACAGTAATCAATGTATCGGATTAAGCAAAACATATACTTTAATACCATGGGTAACGACCAACTTGTTCAATTAGATAAAACAATTGTTTTCTATGGATTTTATCGGATTTGTGTCAAAATATTAATATTTTGTTTAAAACTAAGTATTAAATAAATAAAATGTTTATTCTTATAATTAAAACATGAAAACTACTTTAGTCTGTGCCCGAAATACTTGCACTCAAACCTATTTTAAACAGTTTAACTTATTTTCAAACATAGATCGCTCAGATAGAGCTAAAGATGCAAAGACTCAAAAGTCAAGTGATCCCTCAATCCAAATCTCAAACCATTTTGACTGTCAAGGATAGTTATCAATGAGGACAGGTATTTATAATTTTCTCTCATCAGTAATGAGTCATTAATTAATATAAAAGTGGTCAAACTCTTGCACTAAATTGATCAATGAGCATGATCCAAAACATACAATTGATGGATACGTAGAACACTCATTGATATCATTCCAATGATCTGCAAATACATTGTTTTGACTTTCAATACAACACTTTGAATATCACACCTTTCCTCACAAATAGTTGATAATAAATAGTTCAGATTACAGAATAGCAACACGTTTTTGACCTTTATTTTCAAGAAATCATCTAGTTGATATAATAGAAAAAAGAATAAGAATTATAGACAAACATAATTGTTAGGCTTCAATCATAAGTCAGTATAAATAAAATCTTCATTTAGAAATTTAGATTACCTTGATTCTGAATGACAAATTCAAGACCGTTATAGGAAAGAGAGTCTATGATATCCGCTGTACTTTGGATCACATTTTAAAACCTAAAGATATTATTTCAAACATTTGTTTATTTGAATTGAAAAACAGTGTCTCTTATAGCCATCCGAATAGAATTTGTTTCAGTGTTTAAAATAATGTCTTTTGGTTTTAAAATGTGATCAGATTTTAAAAATTTCTTATCATTGACATAAGTCTTAGCTTACTTTCATTTTGAGATGAGAATTAATACCAAGAATTCTTTACAGCAAAGAAGTAACTCTGTTGAGGAACTTCTCTAATTTCAAATAATAATCAGAATTTTCTCGATTCTATTAATGAAGTTATTTTTGATAAATTTTTCCATCAAAACATATAACGTAATGATAAATGTGAAAAACAATCTGAATTCAACAACAAATTGCAGGAATAATCAATTAATCTAAAGATCATTCATTGAGAGAGTGCTAAAACACCCCTTAATAACAACAATATTATTGATTCATAAAATCACTTTTCCTTTACTTCAAAACAATTTAATATTTTAATTAAATAACAACAAAATATTGTCAATTAAATTTACAAAACGTTTTGTCGAATTATCTGATTGTATACCGAATTACCAAGTAAATAAGAAAATGCCAACATAATTCCAGATTAACGGCATGCCGGTTTAAATGAGTGAGAAAGTTAAAATTTTCTGATCAAATCAAACTAAAAAAGTCACAACTTTTAGTACTTTTAGATTTTTATTACCTTCTTATGAAACTTTTAAAAATTTAAACTTATATTTGAGAAATATTTAAAAATTGCCTTGATTTGATATTCTGAGTTCATCTTTATCAAGTGATGTAAAATTGGATGGTTAATTCTTTTTCACCTCAGTTTATACAGTCATGCCGGAAGAGATCAAGAATGCATTTTTTGAAAATTGGTCTTATTCATTTATACCAGCATGCCGTTATTCACGAAGTAGTACGGTAAATCAGATTTAAAAATAGCAGTTTCATTTATCACTTAAGATTTTGCCTTTAGTACCGCACATACTAGGATCCAGATCAATGAAGAAAATTTTGAATTGAGTGTCACTTATTCCTAATTCTCGACTGACGTGTTTAGAGAGTGCTTCTACTGTTTTCCTGTTGTCTTCTGGAGCCACACAACCAATGCTTCTGAGCACAGCATATGCATTGTCTTCTTTGCCGTTTGGATCACTTCCTGCAATATTTATGAGAAAGTAATATTACACTTTGTTAGAAAGACAATTGAACATGGTCAACCTACCATTAAATAAGCTCTGATCTGTCATTAGATGAATACTTATTCGTTCCAAAGGTTTGTTCTTCAAAATCTGTGTCAATAAAACTGCAGTCTTTTGAATGAAATCTTTGGGTACTCTTTGAGACGGAAGAGTTGTAAACAATTGAAGAAACGGCATCTTTTGTCACTCAAAATAGAACAAAATTGACTTCAACTTGTTTGTTAAGAACCGGATTAAATAAAGTGTTAACCAATTCTTTATTATAGAATAACCTTCAAGTTTTACAGATAAAAACCAAGGTTAGATATTATTTATTTTGATAATAAAATTCACATAAATATTAAACTCAGTCTCGAATCAAATGAAAATCTAAATGATATGTAATATAACATTAAATTATTTTCAATAACTCCGATGAAAGCTAAAAATTGGATTAAATCGATAATTGCATGTTTATATTTTATTTGGCATTTCACCAAAGTATGCATGGGTCAACAATGCAGATGCCCACCATCGGCAACAAGTTAGACCTCAACAAAAAATTAATGAAATGAAATTTATGAAATGTATGCAACGGTCCAAACAGTTCTAAATATTCGTAGACTTAAGATTGAAATGTCCACCAGGTCCTGTCCTCTCATTGTCCTCGATGAATTGCTTGTCTATCAAACATCTGTTTTTATGGCAATTCTGTTGATTATTTTCATCAATTAGTGTAGTATTAGAAGGAATAACACAATTCCTGTCATTATTTCTGACATAAGTTAGACTAACATTGAGTTTTCGTTCAGATGTTCTGCTATTTTGTCGAGACATTAGAGCAGAGGATCTGGTATTCAATGCCAGAGAATTGTTTGCAGTAGTTTTTACAGACTTTGGAAATGAGAATATTTTTCTCAGCCCTTGTCTATAATAACTATTTAACCCGAAATAGATGAATGGATTCCAACAAACACTACTGAATGCTAGCCAATGACAAATGAGAAATGTGTTGAAACCGACCGGTGCTTCGTTTTCAAAGTAGAAGAAGTCGTTAATGATATGAAACAAATTGATTGGTAGCCAACAGACGGCAAATATGATGACTACAGTCATCAACATTTTTATTGTTTTATATTTGGAATTCAAGCGTTGGTGTAGTTGTTGTTCAGTCATCTCTCCAATACAAGCCTAGCACACAATTAATTAAACAATATGAGCTATCACAATTTGTCAATCAATTCATTATTTTGGGTGTTATTTGATATAATCTGATTCTATTTCAGGTCATTTTTTTGCAAATTTGTCTCAATGTTTGAGATAAGGAAACAAATTTCAAAGAAAATGATTCGTTAAAAGATAGTCGGATGAGATAATAAACTTGAATCAAGGTATTCAACATTAAGTTCATTCTCTCTAATACTAACCTTTCTATAGATCTTGAAAGCAATCAACCCATAAGTGAAGAGCGTAACCGACAATGGGATCAGATATTGAGTGGAAGTTGTGATGACTGTAAACAGTTTTCTGTAGAATATTTTGGGCTCCGGATATACTGTTCGGCACCGAAATATTGGCCGATAGCTGAACAGTTCGACCGTTCGGTTGAATATCGAGTGTGGAATTGATAGGACACCAGAAATAATCCAGATCAATCCAATTATTAAAAACTTTGGTACTCTGTTGCAAAGTCTAGCCTTCATTGGATAGATCAACACTTGATACCTATCCAATGCAATGATCGCCATCGTTAGGGCCGACACATAGATTGAAGTGACCTATGATTTAAAGAATATAAAATAAGAATTCTATCTAAAGATAAGATATTTTTATTGAATAACTTGAATAAATGGCGCCAAAAAGCAAAGAGTAGATCCAAGAGGCCAGTCATCTAATATGAGACGAGCCACGGTGACAGGTATAGCGAAGACAGTCATTAGGAGATCAGATACCGACAAATTCATTATCAAAATATTTGTGGTACGCCTTCGAAGTGCAAATCGGCTTAAAATCACTTTACAGACCAATATATTGCCAAAAAGTGAAACAATAATTATAAGCGAATAAAATGTTATTATTAATGCATTTTTCAAATACTTTTCCGGATAATCAGATAAATTGGATGAATTTATGATAAATTTTCTGAAAATTTCCCGTAACTTAGCTGTCTCATTAAAATCATTTGCAATATCTGGTGTTATATTGAATTTCAAGAGCCATTGATTGAACAATATTTGCTCGGTTACATCAATTGCAGAATATTCTTCACTATCATCAGTCTTGAGCTGAGTATCCATTTTTCTAAAGAATTTTGCAGATAAAACAATCGGCAAATTGTTTGCAAAGAATATTTTTAGAAACAAACAAATTGTCTCAAACTTTTGTTTTGAGTTTCGCACAAAAACTTTGGAAGACTTCAAACCTCATCTAATATACGGAATAATCACAAAATAATAACTTCATTACAGTTATCTGAAGTGAAGATAACTTTTTTGTTGAGACTAATTGAAAATCACTTTAACCACACCATAAATGTTAGAGCATTTCATGTGATTAATAGCCAAATATATAAATCTTTGAATTTTATTCATTTTTCAAAATGTTGAGTTGAGTTATACTATACTAATATATTGAGATATTATATTATGTCCTATCCTTTCAATATGACTAACATTTAGTTCTCTGGCGGAAAATCGTTATTTTTAACAGAGTTGATGAAAACCTCCCAGTTCTCTTAGCCTTGAACCTCGTTTAGATTTCTCATCGAAAAACAACAGAGAAATTGGATTTAATTCAATTAATTTATTTTTCTTTCAAAGTCTATTCAAATCTAATTTAAGAAGAATTGCTTCAAATAAAGGCACGAATAAAGAAAAAAAATTATACAATGAAACACTCAATTGACTTCTTAGTCCCCTATTGTTCGCCATTTGAGTTAATGTTGAAGAAAATGTAAACCTAATCATTCTAGACATTGATGTCTCAATTTTATTTTCTCCAAAATATTTCCTTGAATAAATCAAATGATAAAAATTAATTAATTTTACATATTTTATATCGTTTAGGAAAAACTTGAATAATTTTATTTTGAACAAGAACTAAGATAACCAATATTCGAAAATCTATGAATCTCTTATGTTAAAGTGACGTATCCAGTACAATTAAGTGATTACTGTATGATATAAGAAATTTTCTATTGGGAAAACTTACAGGAAATGAATTTTTAATTTTCTTTATCATCAGAGGATATGAAAAACTTTTGATAAACCGAATTGAAAATTTAGTTCCTGTACGTTTTCCAATATAAAAATCACTTGATTGTACTGGGTACGTCACTTTAATGTCCATAAATGTTCTCATACCCTCTCATTTTTAAATTTAAAAAATTGAAAAATAATATTATTGAATTTCATATCAATTCACTAACAATTGAGTATTTTCAGCTTGTTCAGAATGAAGATGGCTAATTTTAGTAAGCTTTAAGAGATTTAGATATACCCTTAATTATTAATCAACTAAACCCTTTTTTTGACATGTGCTGCAAATGAGTTACTAGTTACAAAAAAAGTGTGTAATTTTAGAAAATTTTATCAAATTTAAAGGTACCCAGTAGCAGTTTATTCAAATTTTTCAGCTAGATATTCAATTTAGGATGTAAGCTTACTAAAAATAGGCATATAATATGACACCTTTTTTACGAGAGTAAAGTGATTGTTGTTTTGCTCATTGAAAACATTCTTTAGTAAACTTATCCGATCAAAACAAAAAGGAAATGATGGCAAACAAAACCCATTGAAATACGAAACTATGCGTATTATATAGAATATGATTTCAACTATAAATTTCAAGAGTGTCAAGTTCAATAACAAAACAACACCAAATATCAGTCTGGATCAAATTTCTCATTCATTGCCCAACTTTTCATTGATAGAAATTAAATTAACACTAAATAAATCTCAAACTTCATTGCTTATTATCAGAGTTATATAACAAGAAAAACATAATATTCGCTTGATTAATTTGAATTGAACGACCAGAATATTTGCTATCAGTGTTGAATTAACCTACACAATTTTTGTGTGAAAAGTTCATCGTATCAGCTGAAGGGAATGCCATATCTCGAAAAAATAATTAATGTATTTCAATGATGAGTGGGTGAAAAATAAAAATCCTTTTCCCTACCAAACCCTAAACAGTGTTATTACACGCAAATAATCTCTTATAAAAGACCTCACTCTTATGTAACACTTAATATTGATTGTAAGTCTGGGACAGTTCATTCACTACACCTACAAACGCCACCTAATCTATTGAATCACAGGAAAACTTTTTATTAAATCCAAGATTCAATGCAAAGGATAAGATGTTATTCAACTTTTGTCAGATGACGATAATATATGTGAAATAAAGACTATAATATTTAACTTTTTAATTTATTTCTATTCAAATGGACCATGGTTGAACGATTCTCTTATAGGCTATAGTCAAACAGTCATAAAACTCGATTGCTATGAATGTATTTCTGAGATGTTTTGCTCATTTTTCTTTCAATTAATTCCAAGTCAACATTGAATTCTTGAACTTTTTGACCTACTGCAGAATCGACGTAACTTATACCAGAATAATTGATTTATTGATTCACCTGACAATTATTATGATGTCATTGTATTTCACGAATACAGTCTAAAGCTAATAAAATGACAGCTTCAAAATTTTACTTTTAACCTTGCTAAAAATTGGAATAGTAAAAAAATTGATTAAAATTATTTATTTTCTTTATTTAACAGGTTAATTTTGCCTAAAATAGTAATAATCGATAGTTAAACTAAACTGATTAAAGTAGAAAGAGGTTTGACTGTATCTTTGTTTTGTGTGCCATCTATTGTATTGTTTACATAACTGAATGTGTATTTAATTTTTGAGTTCAAAATTTCATTTATTTACAAACATTAAAAACATGAAAATAAACAGTAATTTAAATAAATGTTTGATCTAATTATAAATGACTTCAAAACGTTGAACTAAAAGAGAGATTTCGATAAAATGTTATCAAATTATAGTTAAAATTATTGTTATTCGTTATAACAAACAAAAGCCTTATTTGTGTTCACATTTAAAATGTTATGAAAATTGGTTTTTAGGCCGAAAGTCATTCAATACTCAATTCATTTCAAATATAATGCAAATGAAATGTAAGTAAATTTATCTTCAATTCATTGAAACATCTTTTAATCTTTTACTTCAATTATCAATTCATTTAAGCATTACTAAAATTTACCCCAAATTTGTTTTTGAAATGTCCAAAAATTTGTTATAATTTTGATTTGAATGTAGATTTCATTTCTTGTCATTTAATGAATGAATTTATGACCAAATTTATGAATAAAAGCGTTAAATAAAATCAAAAGTGTAGTAAAAATTCAAATCAGGTATTGATTACAGAAAATGTGCGAAAAAAGTCAAAGAATAAAATCTTTGATTTGATTAATGGTTTGCATAGAAATCGATTTCATTCCGACTTTTCGTAGGCTTTGAATAATTGTGAACTGAATTGCGATAAAAACCAGATCTAAATCCCAATCAGTTATTCAGTCAAACGCTTAATGAATATAATTATATTAAAAACATTTTTAGTCTGATTCTCGCAAAGCGTAGGACTTCTCGGCTGACAGGACTTGAAATTAAGTTTTCATTTGAAAAATCAAAGCATTTGAGACACAACTGAATCAAAAACAGTGACATTTCTTTACATATCCGCTCAATTTATACCTATTCCTGAAATACCTTTCCATTTGTGTTGACTTCTGTTTTACTCAAACAAACAATAGAATAAAAATTTTATATTTCCTGTATTTTAATTCATTTTAAAAAAAGTTCTCAATTTATTGTTAACTCCATTAACAATATCTGGATATAACGCAAATGTTAGGGTTTGCCATCAGAATTGCCATATTAAACGTATCTTGCTCTGCATTCATTAAACTCATTACCAAAACATGTGTTTTGTTGGTTATTAATGGATTTTTGCTACAAATAGGCCTTCAATACAATCATAAATCACCGAATATTTTGTAAAAACCTATGTTTTAAATTGAAATTCAAAACACGAGAAACGAAGTTATGATTTATGTATTCATCCATTGATTCATGAATTCATTTCATACTCCGATCGCATCAATAATTCAAATAAAAAACTATTGAAAATGAAGCGAAAATTATTGGAATTTCAGCAAAATTTTAATCTATTTCATTCATTTCAAGTTTCAAATTTCAAACCCAATTCAAAAGTAATAAAAACCCAAAAATTTGAAGTATTTCTCAAAGAAAAACTTGATTTCAAACTAATTTTGACTAAATTTGTGTTCAAAGTATATTCGAAAAATAGATGAATAGATAAAAAGATAAGAAAAAACCAGTCTTAGGAAGCTATACCTGTGCTGTCAGTCACCTGTGCTATTGATTATAGGCAAACAAATAGGTTTCAGTAGAATAATAACAAAAACTAACATATCTTCTAATAAAACAGAATTTCAAGCCTCAAAGGTGTAGTACTAATAAACAGTCATTCCTTTTTCTCTTGCACCTTTATATTACATAATCTACCGGTGCTCTAACTCTTATGGTGCGTCTGACTGTGTGTTATATGCCATATATGGACGGCATTTGTGCGCTGACTAAACGCCAACACAATTATAAAAACTTTTCATTTATTATTTTTCCGCTAAAAATCTCTATTGAAATGTCTTTTGCGTAGAGAACTAATTATTAGATTCAAGTCTTTTCGGTACGTTTTTCAAGAGTTATTCCCATTATTTTGAGTTCAAGTCAGAGCACAGAATAAGACTTTTGAGTGGTTTATCACATTCTCTTCAAAAGTCTGACAGAACATACCTGTGCTTTGATTACAAGACTCTCTACTTATGAAGCTTTTTGTTTTACGAATGCATTTGTGAATTGTTTTTCTTATTTTTTTTCTTTCAGTTACTGTTTTTGTGATAGAGTTCACGCATTTTCATGACTTCACATAAGTTTTACTTTTCATTGAATCCAAAATTTATTATTTAATCTTTTCGTTTACGGAAAGACTGTTCTCTGCGTTGAATAGAGAAAAAAGTGTCTGAAAAGTCATTGAGAACTGACTCATAGTCTTTGAAAATTGTTTCCATTCTTCGGATAATTTATTGGTAATAATCGCCGTAAAATGTTTTGGTTCTGAAAAGACTTTTTTATTCTTTCAAATTCTCATTATTTTAATCGCAACTCAAATGTTAATACAATTTGTGTTTTACAGTCAATTGTGTTATGCATTGAATTTCGGGGAAAATTATGTTTTCATGTCTTTTATGACTTATAATAGCCGTTAAATTAAGCGGAAAACCATTGCCTTAAAGGTATTATAATTAATATTTATTTATTTATTTTTTTTACAATTTTATTCAATCCCTTTTTGGTGTGTATTTGCTCTGAATTCGTGCCTTTTATCCAACTTTTCAGAACTCTTATTCTGTGCTGACTTGAACTCAATCCATGTAAATGTTTTCTTATATAACACGCTATCAAATTGTCTCAATTGTTATAAATTCTAATTTCATTCATTCGCTAATCATTTGTTTGTGTCATTTGTTTGAATCAATTTGTTTATTACAAATTCTCCCTTCTTATAATCAATTTGACACAGAGTTAACATCAGTTGCCTCAATCGCATCACGAATTACCTAGTTTATCCAACTTTTTGATTAAAATTTCCATTAATTTGCAAGAGTTTTAAAGATTTTAATTACATTTCTATAGATACCTGACTTTGACTCCAATCTAGTTATTGAAAAATAAGAGCTTTAATGGCATTTAAATTACATTTTAATTCGTTTAATAATTACGAAAATGTTTGCAAAATATGTATTTCACTATAAAAGGCGTTTATTTTGTTTATTACAGATATTCGCAAAAATTGAGCCTTTCTTTTGATTAACTCTTAGAATATTTTGATATAAAATGCATTTTTTATAACTTCATTAAAATTATTTCTGCTTTTTTTGTGACCGACTTTTTTTTATATTATGATTACATACCTATCCATCCCTTCCATATTATGTGAAAAATCACAGCTTAATTACAGCCTGTATAGTTATCCTTCAGATTTTCAAGACATCTGTTATTTATTTTATTATTATTCCATAATTTTGTTCTTATTCCTGGTCTTCTTCCTACCAATGCTAGCAGTTATGAGAATCCTTTGAAATTTATTACCCGTCTTAAGAGTTATGACAATTTTGAAATGTTTTTATTACTATTATTAGTGATTAAAAGTTTGAATGCGAAGAGTGTTTGCATTTCTTCTTCAATACAATTATATAATAGATTTTCTTCTTAAAACGGATCTCTTGTTTTTTGGTCACGAATTATGGGTTTGTTTGAATGCAAATTCATTTAGCTTTCATCGATAAAATTGTTTGCTATTATCCAAACTCAAAGGGTTTACTCAAATAGTTTCCACAGAGTTTTTATTGAATCCGATCTTATGATCAATAGTTCATTAATTGTTTTATTGTATTTAAATCTGATTTTCTCTTGAAGTCAGTCATGAATTCGCATAAATTACTCAAAACTAGTGATGAAAAATCGCGATAAAAATCTATAGCTTTTTGTTTTCATTCATATCTGTTGTAAAAATAAATATTTTAATAGATTTATCGCTTAAATTGTGATATTTTCGAAACTATCCACAATTTTAACCAATTTTTATGTTTTTGTGTGAATTTTCAGATCAAAACCAATAAAATAATCAGAAATCAAAGATTCAAATAATAAGTAATATATTAATAAAATTCTATAATAATGTCGACGAAATCGATTTCATCTATAAATTCAAACTCATCATCAAAAGCACTGGTGAAGCCAACAGCGCCTCCCGTGTCCAGAGCACAGACGAATCTGTCGCGATCGGCAGCCAGTAGTACCCAATCTCTACATTCTTCCACATCTGGTACTCAGTCGCAGTCGACTGTGAAGACGGCGACCTCTCTGAGGCGATCCCAATCTTCCAATGAAATTCTCACTGAAAACATCGATGACTTCTCTCTAGGAGACAGAGTTTGGGTAAACGGCCAGCGCCCTGGTCACATACGATATTTGGGCGACACTCAGTTCGCTCCTGGAAAGTGGGCCGGTATTGAACTCGAAGCAGAAGATGGCAAAAATGACGGATCTGTAGCCAGCGTCCGATATTTCGAATGTAAGCCAAAGTTCGGTGTCTTTGTTCGGCCCCAACGGCTCACCACTAAACAAATTGAAGAACAAAAGAGTTCAAATAAGTCAAGTCCTTCCCGAGAAACTGTCAGCCCTCAGACGCCTACCACTGGAGCGACAGATAAACTCAATTCTAGTTTAGGCAGTAATAAAACGAATGGCAATTCAAGCGGTTCCACAAATGGAAATCACTATTCTTTGAGTCGTTACGAACAGAAGTTCAGTGTTGGGGACCGGGTTCTGGTCAATGCCACGTCTGGTACAAAGCTGGGAACGTTGCAATATTTGGGTGCGGCTGACTTCGCACCGGGTCGTTGGGCTGGTATTGAATTGGATGAACCGCTCGGCAAAAATGATGGCTCTGTCGCCGGTAAGCGGTATTTCAAGTGTGAGTTGAAGTACGGGCTGTTCGCTCCTATTCATAAAATAAGTGCCGCCCCTCTCAGTGCACTTAAAATTCAGAAAAAGTCCGCCTCTGCAGGTGGTAAACGTGCCGGTAATTTGAACAGACAGAGGTCTGGCGGAAGTCAAGAATCATTGAATTCAATTGCGTCATCCACTGCTAGCTCTACCCGTCCCTCACGGGTCAGACTCGGAGTCACTTCATTATCTTCTGCTCAAAAAGGTATGAATCAATTTTAATTGGAAATTGACTGAACTGTTGATGTGTTTGGGGAACGGTAGGCAGCAAAAGTACATTGGCAGCTCAGGTAACGGCAACTCAAACCGTATTGAATGATGTGATCAAAGAAAAAGAGGACCACATTTCACAGTTACTAAAAGAACGTGACCTGGAAAGGGGTGAAGTAGCCCGGGCGGCATCACAGGCAGATCAACTCGAAGAGAAGTTATCTGCCCTCCAAACGGATCATCAAAAGCTGGTTCAGGAGGCGGACGAAGAGATACAAGAGTTGAAGCGTTTGAATCAAGAATACGAAGAAATGCAAATCAAATTAAACACACAGTTAGAGGACGAACGCAAAAAGTTAGAGGACTTACAGTTCAGGTATTGACTCAATTGTTTTGAATTTCATCGAAAATTTCAATTTAATCCCAAATATTGTCTTCACTTCAGGTTAGAAGAGGAGACTATAATGCGTTCAGAACTCGAGAGTCAGACGACAGCCCTTAAGGCAGACATTGAAAAACTCAGACAAGAAATGAAGTCTTCGGCGGAATTGAGAACAAAATCCGAGTCAGAACAGGTGGAAACACTCGAAGAAAAACTCAGGGAACTCGAGAATAAGCGAGAGAACGACATGTTTGCCCTCCAGGAAGACCTCGTTCGCAAAGAAGAAGCTGTTTTTCAGTTGGAGGCTTCGGTTGAGAAGCGCGACATAGAGTTAGTTAATTGTCAAAAACGTTTACTCGAATTGGAGTCAGAATTAGAGTCCACTAAACAGAGGACAGAGAGACAGATAGGTATGACTTTTGAAATATATTCAGCCACTAAATGATCGGATGATTTAATAATTGGCACTAATTTTAAATTTTGGTCTTTTCATAGAATCGATCGACGAATTGAATTTAAAGATCAAATCCGAAGAATCACTAAAACAGGAACTGATTGACGAAAACAAGAAATTGAAACAACAGTTGACTGAATGTGAAAAAAGATTACTTAATTTAGAAGAAAAACTCTCCGAAATCTCTTCGGGAAAATCACATTTGGAAGAGGAGTTAGACTCCAAAGAGTCAATTGAGCGACAATTAGAGGAACGACTGTTAGAAACCAGAAGCAAATACGAAAAATTCGAAAGTATGTCCTCTTTTATTGACGATTAGATTTTAATGGATTGTCTTTCGATTGCAGATGAAGTCCATTCTTTGGCCTCAGAATTATCGCATATTAAGTCAGTCTGTGACCAAGAAGTGAGACGAAGACAAGAAGCAGAGGATAGGATCGAAACACTCACTGCTTTGAATCGTAATCTAGAGCTCAAAGTAGAAGAACTGATGCGAACTTCCGGATCAAACAGTGATCTTCTTCTTAAAATCAATACCGAAGTTATGGATAAACAAAAAGAGTTCCAACAAAAGGAAAAACAATTAAAACAAGAAATCGAAAGTATTCGCAAAGAAAGGGACTCGAAGTCAGATGAGATACGGGTCTTAAGTATAGAATTAGAGGACAGAAAGTCATTAATTTCCAGATCCGAGAAAAAACAGTCAGAATTCGACAAAAATATTCAGATTTTGGAAAACGAACTAAAGTTAACTCGAAGTGATTGCGACGAAAAACAGACTCTGGTTTCAGACCTTAGAAGAGAAGTCAATGAATTGAAACTCAAATTGAGTACTGTTTCCAGAGATCAGGAATTGTCTAAAGGTTTGATCCAATTTTAAATAAAATTCATTCATTTAAAAGTCTTTTTTATTTCCAACTTTTAGGACAATTAGAGTACAAATTAAAAGACAGCGAAAGAGAACTTCAAATAAGAGAACAGGAATTGGAAACCAGTCGTAAAGAGTTCCGCGAAATTCGAGAAAAGAAGTTTGAGTTAGAGATAGAAAAGGATCGTTTGAAACGAGAGGCCGACAAACTCGGGAAGACCTGTGAAGACAGACAGAAAACCATCGAAGGTTTGAGACAAGACTTGAAACAAATGAGAGAAGAGTTCGAAAAATATAAAAGTGATTTAGAGATACAATTGGAGGCCACGAAAGTCACTAATGAAGAGCTCAAAGAGATAGGAACTGATTTGGACCGACAGAAAAAGGTATATCAAGAAGTAGAAGAAGAGAATCAGTCTCTTAAGGATGACAACAGACATCTTCGAGAAAAGGTCGAGGAATTACGCGATGATATCGAAGGTATTTCAATGGTTTCTTCAAACGATTTTCAATCCATTTTCGGTTTCAATTTTAAGCACATTTTCAAAATTAATCTCAATTTCACTTATTTTACATCCAATTCAGTCATTTTCGACAAATTCTTTCACATTTCAATCAATCGTTTATTTATTTGAGTATTCAATTTGTTTACTGAGTTTTCTTCTGAACTCTTCGTTTGAACTGAAACTTATTTTTCAATTTCTCATACAATGAGTTATTCTGTGATCTAAACCTTTGAGAACTAATCAATTACTGAACAAAAATCGATTTGAATTTGTAATTAAAATTTCTCAAAATGAACAGCACTTTGAATAACGAATTGATGTTGAATTTTATTTTTCTTCTCTTCAGTCATTTGGTGTACTTATTTTTTATGCAGAAAATACTGAAACAAATCAATCAAATACTGCATATCATAATCCAGAGTCTTCTCAAACTCTAAAAAACACAATACTATTGATCGCCGTTTCGTTGCTAACAATTATTTTCATTTATCGTTTGATTACTGCTTTGATTTCGCCGTTAATTTCCATTTTCTATTGATTAGTCTCTCAATCTATCACTTCCCCCCTTTTACTCTCCCTCTCCCTCTGCCCCTCTTCTCTCCATTTATTTCATTCAATGTTTTAGTATATGAATGAATGAGACTTTTAATCAGTTTTTATGGCTTTTATTCTATTTTTATTTGAATTTGATTTCGTGAGAAAACTTTTGACGACTTTTTTGTTTATTTATTAAACTTTTTCACATTTTGTTTACAATTTATGTTTTTTAAAACTGAATTTTGAATACCTGTCCTCTATTTCCTGACTTTGATAACTATTTGTGATAAAGCCTTCTGTTCTTATGATTTATTTGATTTGATTTTTATTTATTTACCCCTTTGTTTGTGTTCAGCACTCGACAAACGGCATAGAGAAGTGTTAACAGAGTTTGAGTACGAGTGCGAACGACTACAGCAAAGGTCTATTAGTGCCGAACAGTTGGCTGAAGACAAACAGAGACAACTTTTGGATCTGGAGGAGCAACAGTCCATTACCTTCGAGGCGTTCAGAAGACAGGCAGAGATAGAAAAAAGACAATTAGAACAGACTCTGAATGACTTAGAGGTCAAAGTTCGTGAGTCAATCACTGCTAACACCAGACGCTATGAGCGCGAAACAGAGGGAACCGACAATTTTGAACAACAGATAGAGTTCTTGAATTCAGTTATCGTTGATATGCAGAAGAAAAACGATGAACTCAGGAATAGAGTGCAGGTCCTCGAAGAAATCGGTAGGAATTGCTCTCATTTCGACATTTTTTTAACAAATCATTTATATTTCACTGAATTGCATACAATTTGATGGCTTTCTCTTAGGTTTGGATGAGTTTGAAACCAGTTTTAATTCAAGAGTTCAGGTCAACGGTCACATACGGGCGCCGCGAATGTTCTGCGATATTTGCGATGTATTTGACGCACACGAAACTGAGGACTGTCCAAAACAGGCAAACATGGAACAGGACACCACTGGACACACCTACTATCATGCAATAAGAACAGAGCGCCGTTCATACTGTGACCACTGCGAGAGGTTCGGTCATACTAACAATGAGTGTCTCAACACAGAGACCTATTAATGCTGTTCCTATCGTCAGTGCACTCAAGACATCTGTGAGAATATCCCATAAATTCTCTTAAAATTCTATAGTTTTTCATTAAATTTGATATTTTTTAGTACTTTTTCTCAACTTTTGTGAGATTTCGGCAGTTTTTTAGTAAAAAAAAAGAAAATAATTTTATTTTTCGAATCAGTTTTTTGTCGTTTTTGTGTGAAATTCATAAATATTTTCGTCAATTATTTTGCTTTTAATTTATTCAATGCTTTTCACTCCATATCTGTCTTCTAATTGAAAACTAAACTTCAATTCAAATGTTTAATGAAATTGTCTTCAATTGTTTGCAATGAAAACCTATCCATCGATTAGTTAATAAATTTTACTTCTCTTTAAATATTTACAAAACTTAACCAAAAATTATTTAAATAAATATTAATATATTTTAATTGATTTTAATATGAATTATAGGAAAATATATTAAATTTTTTGTTTGTTTTTTTGTATTTTATATTTAATTCTATTAACAAATGTTTTGATACAAAAATAATGATAAATAGATATTTAATTGTATTTAATAATTATTTCTAACCAAAAAAGTGTATGTTTTTTATGTTTGATTTGTTAATTAATTAATTAATTAATTTGTTTGAAATTTTAATTTAAATTATTATCAAATTTACTTTGAATTGAAGTTTTTTACGACCAATGAATGCAATAATAAATTCTAACATTAATTCAAAACTAATTGTTTTATTGGAAAATCTGTCGAATAATGACTAGAATTTTGACAAACAATTCGCATATAAAATGGATTTTATACAAGTTATGGACCGATGGCTGTGCCATTCAGGCACTCAGATCCAGAAATGACTGATCCCTTTTGGTGACCAAACACCAGACAATGAGATTAATTAACGTAACGATTATTATAATCAATAAAACAATTAAAATATAGAAAAGAATTGTTTGAAAATCGGTTGAAGTTTTGAATAATGAAAATATGAAGAATTGGTCGTTTTCTGAAGACTCGGAACTTCTGTCTTCAGTTGACTGGGTTGGCCTTAGGTCTGGCAGTCTAGTTGTTGTTGATGGTAGTGTTGATGTCGATACTGTTGTGTGAATATCTTTCTCAAGTTTTGTCAGACAATGAACCCACTCATCAGAACTGTCGCCACAATTGTTATGGTTATCACAAATCAGATACCTTTCAATACACCGATTATTGAAACATTTGAATTCAACGTCTTTTTCACAGTTCGTTAGGTTTCCTAAAATATTCAATCATTTGATTATTATTTGAATTCACAAACAAAAACTATAATCAAAAGATTCAAAAAAAGTTTTATTGAAAATTGATATCATTTTGAGTGAAATAAAGTTTTTGATCTATCAAATATCTTTCAAGACTTCATTCATATTCAAAGTGCAATCACTTCAGGAAGTATTGAATGAAAACAAGCAGTAATTGATTCAAATGAAAGTTTTCATACATTTTAATATCAGATCTGATATAACTTTAAAATGTATTATAAATATTATTTGAAAATCTGATATACGGAGCCCTTGAACTTGACCTGTGACTGAACCCGACTATACCTTAACGCCCCGTCAAACGTAAGTACGAGCCCTTAATCTGATATAAATTGTATTATATTTTAAATGTTTATTTATGTCTTGCAATGAAAAACGTCTTTATAATTCCGAAATACAAACCTTAATAAGAAAATAATTTGATTTCTATTTCTCTTTTAAATTGCATTTCAATCATATTTTTAATGATTATTTGTTTCAAAGACTAATGTATTATATTTGTGTGTATTTTGAAGGTTTAAATTAATGTTCATTTTTCAAACAAAAAGGTAATTCGCATGAAAAGAATTTATGAAAAAATTCAAAAAGCTATTTATCCAAGCTATCAAAAATAGAATCGCAAAAAATGATCAAGATCATGGATCTAATAATGATAATGATAGTAATAAAAGGGATTGTGTGAGAGCTACCAAGGATTTTGGTCTTCTTAAACCAGACCTAATTTATTAAAAGTGTATGGTGATCTTGGTAATCATCACACTGTTTAAAAATTTGATTTTTCAATCGGTTTAATAAATTTTGATTATCATTATTTCAAATATCAATCTTTAAAGACATTCGTCTCTGAGTTTGAATTCATGTTATTTTGTGGCGACTATTAAATAAATATAAGAAAGATTTGAAATTTTTGTTTTCGGGCTATAAATTAAATGCTGAGCGAAAATGATGAACAGCCAGGAAAACAAACAAAAATTACATTTTACTTCTCCATAGGAGTGGAATAAATCTTCGAAATTGCTTTCATTTATTAAAACTCTGAGAAAAATGTTTTAAAAAAGCAAAAGTTTCCAAAAAAGGTTTGGTATAGAAAAAGATTTACACCAAAAAAGAAAATAAATTGATTTTGAAATTCACGGATGAGTTAAATAATGAGAAAAAAAAATACATTTTTTCAATTTTGAAAACATCTATTCTGAGGGAAACTTATTTTAATTCAAACCAAGAGATCAGAAATGAATTCATCCATTGAATGAAAGGACCAAAACAGTCTTGAAGTAAATATTTATATAAATTTCAGTTTTTTAGGACTGAATGAGAAAAAGTGGTTTATATGCAGACCCCACACATATCGCGAAAGATTCCATAAAAATAGCAGATTTTCAGAATTTTTTACTCAAATTATTGGTTAGAAATAAACTTTTTCTCAAAAAAAGAGTTTTCATAAAATGCGATCATATGAGTTAAAAGTTGATTGATTACTTCAGATTTGATACCTTTCAAAAGTAAATGTTCTCGAATAAGCTATAATTGACAGATGGAACTGAAATTTTTTATCACTTCAATTAAACTTAATTGATCAATTTTCCAGAGAATTTCCAATTTGACATTTTTCTTGAAATATGAACTGATAAGAAGACTCTCTCTCTCTCTCTCTCTCTCTCTCTCTCTCTCTCTCTCTCTCTCTCTCAGACAATAAAAGTCTTTTCTCAGTCGGTATTCAATGAAAAATAATAAGTCTTTGATTATTAAATACTTTGCATTCCTTTAAAACTCAGGACAAAAACTATTGAAAACATTTAACAATCCGTAAAATACACGATAAGCTTCTGCAGCAGAATCTGCTCCTAATAAACCCAATTCACTGTAACTCCAAATAAATTTTCAAATCTTTTTTGAGTGAAAGGCATCGCAAATATTTCTCTACTTTTTATACAAACGATTTTGAAATGAATAGACATTAACTTAATTGCGATCAGAAATGACTTCAATTAAGTCATAAAATTGAGCGAAACTTCTAATTAAATTCACTTTCGTTTCTGAAATTAATCTCAAAAAAGAGAAATAATTAATAATAATTAAACTGATTTTGGAGTCAAATGTCAAAAACTGCATCAATTTTCCCAAATCTTGAAAGAAAATGAGAAAAGTTATTAAAAATGAAATGAAATGAAAGACAAATTAATCCCTGAATTAAGTGAGAAAAAAATTCTGACCAAACCTTTATTTTTCATGACATTCACAGCAGAACATCACTCGAACAGAATTCTGCCTCAAATACATTCTTGTTTATATTAGAACCATAGGGTTTAAAGACTTTATTATAAGCTTGGAGCATTACAAATGTTATCCTTAATAATGTGTTCCAGCTTGCTGACCTTAGATTTTTCCCCAAAAATTTTGTCCATGTTTGTTAATATTGACTTAAAATTCAAGATAATTATCATTTCAAAGAAAAAATTCATTAAATTCCAAAGATTTTCACTTTTAAAATCAATTGAGTCGTTAATTAGCAAAACATTGAGTCAGAAATTGTGAAAAATTAATCGCTTAAAACAATTTAATTGCGAGTTATTTGGATTTTTTCAGCTTTCAATCTCTTATCTGGTTTTGTGAATAAAATTTCAGTGAATTTTTTACTCAAATTTAAGATTTTCACATAAAGTCATTCCAAGTTTACTGAAATGGTCTTTGAATATAATTTAGCGTTTAATCGTTTATGAAGAGCCGAATCTTTTCATTAATTCCTCGATCAAGACCTCCAAGCATTAATCGATATATTTGAACCCAGATTTTTTTTTATCATTGATTGAACTTAAAGTCAAGAAACTTGAATTAATTTTCATTCAAATTTGAAACTTTTGTCGGAATTTTCAAACAAATTTACTGTAAATGTGATAAAAATATTTCTTCAACTTTTCAAATGCAGTCAAATTCATTTCAGACATAATATAAAATTAAATGAATAAAACATTTTTTGGAGGTTTAATCAGAAATTGAAAATCAATTTATTTTACTATTCATTCATATCTCGACTTATTTTGTTTTAAAAGGATTTCTAAAATCAATTAAAATTTTATTTTTAAGCAATGAATGAATGAATGAATGAATAAATTCCTATCGAAATGAAAATCAATTCAGAAATGCCTTTGATTTGAATTTTAAATAGTCTGAAACTGCTTTCAAAGAGTTGTTTAATTAGTTTCAATCAAAAGTTTTGAGTCAAACCTTTCAACAAATGAATCGCTTAATCATAAATATGGCAAACTTATCAATTCAATTGCTTTTCAATTATTCATCATGGAAATTTAGCTGACAAAATAACATAAATTTTTATAGTGTATTCCCTATTAGTTCTTATCTAAATGATTGTAGTACTTGAGAAGATCAAGATAACTTATTTGTGAGATGTTCTAAAAGCCTTACCTATTTGTCGGAAGGGCGTAACGATAAGTTGAAACTTAAATTCCTGGTGACCCAACTGTTCAAACACTAATTCCAGTGCATTATTGTCTGTAGTTCTTTCAAAATCTTCTTTGACTTTCATTTTTGTCAATAATTTTGGTCGAGTGGGCGTAAAATGCATCGATTCGGTGAACCAGTGCTTACCGTTCGTTGATATACCTGGATATTAATGAAAGAAGGAAATGTCAAGAGCTGTAAAGGTCTGAGAACTCATTCATAAAACACATAATAAAAATTTGAATAATAATTACATTTTTCAGTAAATTATTTGCCGTAAAATGACGTAAAAATTTGATTAAAATCTTTTCTTATCAGATATAAGAGAAATTCCAAAAAATCAAGATTTTTATCTTTCTATTTCATAATCTAATTGACTCTAAAACTGGATGTGAGTTATGGTTCAGAAATGTATTTAATTTCCAGTTTCGCCTCAAATTTATTGTTATTCTAATGCACTGAATATTGAATTGTATTTAATTAATTCAATTCACGTTTTTTATTCAGTATTTCACTGATGACATGGAAATGGGTTTTAATTATTGGCAAAAAAAAAATAGAAATACTTTTATAAATCGTGTTTCACTGAAAATCCAAACTAAAATAAAAGTAAAACATATTATTCTGTAATCAAATTGCTTTAAATTAGGAAATGATTTATAAATAATTTTCGATTAGTATTCAAATGAGAAGGAAGTGACTGAAAAATTGATGTCCTATTAATAACTACTTATTTTTCATTTAATTTCAAATAATTGTTCAAATATTCAATCGTTTAATTTAAATATTAATTTATTTCATCGTTTCTAAAGTCAATCAACGAGTGATGTAATAAAACAAATATTTGTTTAACAAATAACTGACAGAATAATTGATTTCCCAAGGTGATTTCTCTAGTTTCCCACTAAACATCATCAACCATATCAAATAATATTAGAAAAATTCAATCTTGAAACCCAATCAAATCAATTGAGTCAAATGATATTTTTTTAAAAGACCTTGGTCATCTCCACTTTATAATTCGATAAATTCAATATAAAGTTTGATCGAATCAATAAATGTTTCGACGAAAAAATAATAAGAAAAATTGTTTACTTTATTTTATTGCAAAACTTTTCAAAAGATGTGTTTCACTAAAATTGATGGATAAGTTTGTGAAATAATATGGGAAAAACTTACCACTGGATGTGCCGACAGCATAGATACGTTTGCCTTCGGATGCTATCAGTCTTATTAGACAATAGGATACAAAACTATTACTACTGTTTGTATTGAAGTTAAATATCAATGGATTTCTAATTTGAAGCGACTTTTCCGCTGATATTGTTTTGTGTCCGGGAAAGTCTGACCAATGCATGTCTGTGCAATAGTCGTGCAGATTATCTGTTGAGTGAAACGGATGGTGTTATTCGCAAAGAGAGAAGAAATACACAAAAATATTATTTCATGACTTTATTCTTTTGTTATGTCTTTCATAAAGTTTTGAAAAATTATTGCTATTTTTAATCCCATATTTGAAAAAAGGTTAATCTGAAAAATGAATTTGTTTCCATTCATTTGGCCTCAAATTGTGTCATTGAAAACACTTTCCAATTGTTTTTAATGTGTTCTCAAATTAAAAGTTAATTTTAGTTTTTGTTATCACTTGTAGTCTAAATAAGTTTCAATTATTCGCAAAGAATTGAAAACCTTTGTAACAAAACTGCATTGAATTCTAAATGCAAACAAAATTTAATTTATATATACATTTGATGTTTTCATTCTTTAACATGGATATTTTGCAAACTTATATGCTCCTGCATAAATCAATGGCCCATTAGATTCTTGATATAAAATTTGCTATAATATCAAAACTATCAATTAGATTTGTAAATTCACCTAAGCTTTACCCCCCCCCCCCCCCCAGGGAATTAAATACAATAAGAAGTTGTGAAATAGCATGTTCAAAAGTCTGAAAAGAGTTGTGAGAAAGAAGTAAACTTACGCTGAATATATTGAAAGGAATCACATTTGACTAAACAAATTAAAAACATAACAAAATTGAATAAAACTAAGAAAATATATTCATTGAGACGAGAAAGACGTAAAATCATATTGTGTTGGAGTAGTCACAGACACACACATTTAGAAGAGCACTGACACAAACAGATGAGCGCACCGGTAGGCCTAAAGGATAGAAGAGAAACAACTGATAAGCACTGGAAAACATTGAAAGTACTGCTGTTTTGCAGTCCTTACGATATTAAGCGAAGAATAATAATTCCGGTTAAGTAGTATCGAGTAAAAAGTTGTATAACGGGGTTATATAAGTGCAAACACAACACACGTTAACCGAAAAAAATATTATTATATACTTTATATCAGAAGTTTGTATTAAATAAAACTAAAAACACATTAATGTCAGGACTTTTCTTATAGCGCTAACTATCCGTTTAGAGGATGGGCTAAACTCAAGCAAAAATAATTTCTCAAAAAACTATAAAATCTTAAGATTAAAAACTTTGAGCAATAATACGCAGCACATCATATTCTCAAAAATTGTTTTATGCCCTTTTCAACACATTTTTAGCATGCAACAATCCACTGGCAGTGATTTTTAACACTGATAGCACCGGTCATAAAAGAGCACTGGCACTGATTGACTGACAATTGAGTGAATGAGCACATACTGGTTGTACCAAACAGAAAGGTTTTCCTCAATTCTTGACAACAACTGAATGATAACATAAATGAATTTTTTATCAAACCTTAGAGTGAATGAGAAATACAATTACGTTGTCTTTACTTCAGAAAACTCTTTAAAAAAATCAAACCAATGAATGAATGGTTTTAATTCTGGTATAAAATTATTTGCTTATTGAATAAGTTTTTCAAACAAAGTGTAACAAAACTCGTTGAATGAGAGATGAAAGTTATGTTCACTTTTTTTGCTGCCAGATATCAGTTACGCCTTTTTTTGCGCTTATCATTTGGTTGATCCAAAATTATAGTCGAATTTCATTTGCCTCGGATCACAAAAAACGATTGAAATTGAAGCATAATTTTTAATTCACTCTAGAAACTTGATATTTGAAGTGAATCTCGGTCATATTGACAAATGCGTGAAAGAATCTAAAAATAAAATCCATTGTTTTGACTCTTGAATTTTCTTTTAGACACGAACAGTTTGATCAACCAATTCAAGTAATGATATGCAAGATTATATACTGCAGCAGAAATTTGATGCCATATATCACTGAAGCAAATGTTTATTTTGTTGAAGAATTCAATTCTCACATCAATTCACTATTGAATGAATGCTTTCTGTAATTTCAAACCATTTTTTCGACACATGTTTACATCGTTGCTAACATTAAATGTCCACGAATTAGGACTTTGAACAATCATTTTATTCATCACTTGTTTTGCTATGCAGTGAAATAATAACATTAAATAACTTTACAAAAATGTATTTCCTTTACAATAGATTATGAGTTTGAAAAGCATTTTTGCAAATCAAATACAAATACAATCAAATCATTTATTCGTTGAAAATCTATTAGAAGTTTAATCACTGAAAAAAAGATTTGTAAAATAGTTATGAATGTCTGAAATTTCAATTCATAGCAATTCAATCATCACTTCAATTGAATTCAAAATTCAAGTATTTCGCGATTCTATTCAAAATCGGGTTTAACTTTGAAATGCCATTATTCTCGAAGTAAGAGAGCCCTCATAGACTTCGCCCTTTCCTGAGTTCGGGTCTACTCTTTGGGAATATGAGTGTTGGAGAGAGGGATAAACCTCTTCATCATTGAGTCGAATGCATGCACTGAATGGCCCTCTTTTACAGTCCTTACAGTCAAATACTGACACAAAGTTTTATATAATGGCTTTGAAAACAGGAAAAAATTCATTACTTAAACACATGTCACTCTTTGCCGGAGAATCTCCTCTTTTCTGATCCCAAAATTTATTATATATTTTTCAAAACAAATGCCTGTTTACCATTCTGTAGGTCCGGTATCAGATCTATGAGAAAATAAGATGATCAAGGTTATCAAAATATATAGTTTTTAAATGAAATCATCATTCGTTAGATTATTAATTCATTGAAACAGTGTCTGTATAAAACAATGAAGCTTGTTAATCGGATGATTAAAACTAAAGTCAAAGGGCAAACCCATCGCTCTGTTGGGAGATTCCCCTGAATTGAACCCTTAAATGCATTTTACAAATGTTGTTAACAAAAATGTAATGAATGTAATAAAAGCTTCACTTTTTATCCAATAATTTATGAGTATATTAGGACAGGACTCGGGTTTGGCCCAAAAGCTCTGAATGAGCCCCAACTGAGAGCAAATATAAATCGAAATATATTTTGTTATAAGAATAACATTGAACTCAAACTTATAAACAATTGAATCGATTAAAAAAAACTTAATGTTATTTGAGAGGAAGATCTATCAATTAATTAGGTGTTTCAAAAATTCAAAAACCAGTCAAACCCCTACCTGTGCATTAGGAGCTATTTTGTTGGCAACATGGGATCTCTCTGATAGTATTCTGATAGTAGTATCGGTGCTTTTGATGAAAAATTTTCATTCCATTAGAGAGAATGAAAAGCGTTTTTATTTTTGCCATTTCTGTCATTTGTTTGTTAGACACGCCTTTGAAATAAACTTTTTTTTGTCTTTTTATCATAACTTTTATTTTTAACAAAATTGCATTAATAGTCATAATTTCATCTCAAAAATGATTATATGAATAGATAGCAAATTATTCAACAGCTCTCTCTCTCTCTCTCTCTCTCTCCCCTCCTTCCTCATTGTTGCTGATGTAATGAATCATTTGATTATATATCTGACCATTAATTTCATAGTCAAATAAAATAATTTTCCTATAATTATAATACTTGAGAGCCAGAAGACTTTGAGCGAGCATATTTTTGGGGATGCCAAATGGGCGAAACTAAACACCTTTTGCAAGAGCACCATATATGGCGTCAAATTATTACTCAAATTTTCTTATAAATAATCGAGACTGAATTTGATCTATGTAAATTATGAATAATGGGTCGGAGTTTCTAATTTAAAAATGAATTATGATTTGTGTGCAGAAAAAAAAGTTGAAATTAATTTTCAAAACAATTAATTTATTCGAGTATTGATTTTAAATAAAGTTATGATAAAAAGGACTTCGATATTATTTATAGCTTTTTAATGAAAATTGTTTTCAATGCGATTCTCAGAACAGGTTTTATTGAAAATTTATTTGGACTTAAAAATGAGTTTTGGTATAAATGAATAAATTTCTCATAAATTTTTCCAATTTTGTAAATAAAAATCTAATTAAAGTAATCGAATGGTTTTATACTTTGCAGTAATTGAATGTTGCTGTCTCAATTTATGAAAATTACATCTAATTGCTAGTTAAATTTTTTCGGTATGAGAAGCAACTGATTAAAAAGTGACAAGATTCAGAATTTGTTAAAATTCAAAATGTAAATAACATCAGGAGATTTCATTTTCGTTCAATGAATGAAATGATATTTTCTATCATTAAATGCAAAGATATAAAAATAGAAAAATAATATTTGTTTTGAGCGAAAAATTATTTTCAAGTTCATGGATGCGCTCATTGGAAAAATATCGACATTAAAACCAACATTTTTAGAAAATATTGCAAATGATTGTCAAACACGTAAACTCACGAATGAAGTATAATTTTAGAAGAAATCGATAGTCTTTTCTTAAAGTTCAATAGAGACTAAGATTTAGAGCACACGTCTTGTAATAAACTACACTATCATTAAAATGAATCATTGAATTCATTAAATTCAATATATATTCGAATGATTGCAAACTAAATGCAGGTAATAATCAAATATTCATAAAATATAAATTTTGAAATATTCAGACTATTTTTGTCAGTAGAGATGAAATGTTCTTTTTATTCATATTTCAAGAATATGCAAATCTTTGTAAATCTTAATAAATTTGTTGATAGGTTGAGTCCTAATAAGATGCTATATGTCGCAGAATTCCAAACTGAAAGACCGGCTAATAGTCCGGTCCTTTTTAATAACTATTTGGAGGATTTCATTTCCGATAGTAATAGTGACCACAAGAATAACAACTCGTTATTCATTAAAATAGTTTATTTGCATCAATTGACTGGCACTACATATGGCGGATGGCAGACAAATAAGAACTATTCGGCGCTCAAACGTTACCTTCTCATCGTTTTTGAGTTTTTTATCGTTTTCTTTAGTTTTGGTGTCTATCTTCTGATCGAAGACACAGTTTCTTCTCATCTATTTCAATCTAAAACTCGTAAAATAATCACAAGGGGTATTATAAGATTGGCCGGGTCCCTATCCATATTGCAACTCTTGATGGTTCGGGGTATTCTATTTTTCAATGGAAACCAATTAATCGATGGAATCAATGCTTTGTTCAAAAGCTTGAACTCATCCATCAGTTATCGATCTATCATTTTATTCATTTTAGTCCATTGCTCTCTCAATGGACTGTCCGGCGCTTTTGTATACGTCTCAAGAGAAACTCAAAGGCCAGAATTTGTGAGTACTATTTGTCATGGCAAAAAAATCACTGATTAATAAAAAAAATATACCCTAGCTAAAATCACCCTACGATATGGCTTTTCTGATATTTAACTTTTATTTCGGTTTCATTGGAGGCATTCAAATCAATTGTACGACAGTTTTGCTGATGATTTTGTCCAAAATATTTGTGCACAAAATTGGGGAACAGTCTGATTGCATCCGACATAAGTCTCAAATCAGTCAAATCTGCCGACAAATGGTTGAAATCAGAGATTCCGTCGAATTGATGAATCGGTTAATTGGTTTAACAATTTTCATCAAATTAGTAATAAATGGAGTGATTATATCGTCTGCATTGTGCGCTTTGGCCGACAATCTCAACAGGAATGTCATAAACTACTACATAATCGTTGCGCTCACTATTGCCATCATAGCTAACAATTTAGATCTGTTCATAACATGTCAGGCCTCTCAACGAATTATTGACGCCATGTCTAACTTGTGTCAGTCGGTAGAAGTGCGCATATCTGGCGACGAAATGATAACAAATGGTGACAAACAAAAGTTTGATCTGATTTTATCGCTCAGAGAAAAGATCTGTTTCAGAACGGGAGTCATATTCAACATATCGTTGCGGACATACCTCTATGTACTCAACATTACAGCTACTTATGCTATAATTCTCATACAAACTGACTAATAAAATAAAATTGATCAAGGTTTATCATAAACCGCAATAGTCGATACATTGAATTCAACAATTGATCAATATTTAAGCGGATCGCGTCAAAGGTCCTGGGATGGCCTAAAAGAATTCAATTATCCTGTAGATTTTCTCATTATAATCTCAATAGAACCAATCTTTGACATTGAAATGGTACTCTATTTTAAAAGTGAATTTTGGTACTTTCAAATTTTAAAATGTGCATGACAAATGTTAGATCACGATTCATTTCATATCAATTGTTTTATATTCTCAATCTATATAAACATCTATGTAATCACTGAAAACTAACATGCCAAAACTGTACTCTAATTAGTCAAGAATTTTCCAATTTGTTTGAACACTACTTATAATAAAAGTGAAGGACAAGAGATCTAATAGTATCTAATAGTGTCTAATACTGTAAGACAATCAATAATTGAATGAACATCTGTACAAATTACAACTATTTCATTTAATACAATAAACACACAAGTTTCAAATAAATCGTTTTATGTGTATCACGCAAATTGTTAATTAAGCCTGGCCAAATAATATTCAAATGTGTTAATTGAATAAATAGTTCGTAAGTTCTGGAAGTTTTAAAAGAGTATAAAAAGAGATGCGATTAATGTTTTTTGTATCAAACAGTTTCCAATTGAATCAATTACTTCAAATTGAAATCAACTCAAACCCAATAACTTCGCGAAAATGGTGAACAAAACTATTGTTATGCTTTTGGTTGTTATGGTTGTCGTGGCTTTCGGTGAGTTTACTCAATAAGATATCATTTTTTTTAATCAAACTAAGAAATATTTTCAACTTTAAGCTGCACAAGGTGAAGCTACCCCTATGGGTGATATGGCAAAGAAGGGTCAAGACATGATGAAAGGTGGTGACAAAGGTGGCGAAAAAGGTGGCGATAAGGCCGCTGAAGGAGATGCACCAGCTGCCAGTGGCGACAAACCTGCTGGGGGTGAAAACAAGCAATGATTAAATTGTTGATTTGATTGGCAAATAATTTGCAATTAAATGAATTGAATACCAAATAAACTGTTTCCTCTTATTTTACTGGTATTCTGTGCGGAGCTCTTTCCATAAAATTAAAAATGTTGTAAACATATCAATCAATTATCAAATAGTCTTAAGTTTTGCACTAATATTGAAGACCATCGACTTATTTGCATCTCGACCTCTCCGGACGACACATGACTATAAAAGTCTATTCCTGAGCCGTCGGTAGTCTAGTTAGTACTAGAAATCAATTGAGGCAAATGAGAAATTATACATGTATGATTGATATTTTTCAGTTGCAAGATCAAGTTTCATCTCCGTGCAAATGTGTCTGAAGTGAGTAAAGATAAAAATAAGCATGATAAAATTGGCTTTTGTCAGCACTCAGTTAACACATTATCATTTCACATAATGAATGTTTTTAATGGAAATAATGTTTAGTGGAAAATTTTGCACGATCATTCTATTTTGGTGTCATTTCCAATGAAAAGGTAATCAATAGCTTATTGTCTAGACGTGTATTAAATACTGAATTAATGTGTATTTCCTCGATTCAAACAAAATCTACAATAAATCGATTTAATAAACGAATTGAAAATTGCAGGTATATTCTCATTGTAATTCATTTGTAATCTTAATTAATTCTAATTGATTCTTGTCAAATACCATACCAGTACATATAAGAGACGCTTTTCTTTAGGAAATAATCAAATTAACAAAAAGCAAATCAATTTTGTCTTTAAATTTTCATTGAAACTAACGAATTGAAATTGAATAAAACCTAGCTCAACTCATTTCCAAACTCAAATTTCAATTCTATGTTTTTTAATTCACTTTTCATCTAACTTGCTTGTTGTATAATAGCTCAAAATGTAACCTGTGAGTAAATCTTGCTAATTCTAGCCATACAATTGAATGTTTTGATTTATCATCTAGCTAAACCATGTTAAAGAAGCTATAAATATGTTAAGCCTGCCGTAATTGTAATCGAACAGCCTGTTGTTGTCGGAGGAGTGCATGGAGGCACTGGTGGAACCAGTAGACATGGTATTAATTGGCAACACATCAAGGTTACTTACAATAGGATCGTCAACCCGACCACAGCACCCGCCGCATCTCAAACTCAAGCTTAAAATTCTCTTAAAAGGTATAAAGTTTATTATGGAGGAAAATGATCATGCTTCAATAAAATATTTTGAAAAACTCGATTATTGAAACAAGGCGATCTTTAATGATTATAAAACTCAAAACAAATCGCATTATTATTTAAAAAAATGATAAATTGTAAGTTGGATCAATTATGGATCAAGTATTTCAAGTCTTAATTGTTGCAATAGTATTGATGAATCAGATGTTACAGTCGTTAAAGAAAGCTTTTGTACACTTTCCAAAATAACTTCACCGACATCAGTGTGATTTCTGCATCACTTCAGCCGTTTAAGTAGTAGTTTCAGGCAATGATTGTTTTTCAACTTTCGTACAAATCGAGTGCTTTTATTGTTTTCATTATGTAAGCAATCATTGCCTGAAGTTATGACCTAAACGGCTGAAGTATTTTTGGAATCGCACTGATTTAACTGAATTCATTTTGGAAAGTGCCCAAAATCTTTCTTAAATAACTGTATCATTTTGACATAGTTTACTAAATTTTCAAAGGATAATAATATTAATAATAATTTCCATAAAACATATTCTTGTTTAACCAAAGAACAGGTGAATGAAATTTGGTTTGAAAACAACAACTCGTTTATGGTTTTCAGTATTAAACAATTCATTCAAATTTGATTCAAAGATCAGTTAAAATGTTATTCAAAATATCCAACGAAAAAGTGGATAGAAATTCGTGTTATCCTGAAAACAGTTTAACATTTATGAAATCACACTTTCCTCGTCTCGACTTCAAAGTTGACAATAAAAAGACGGCTTTGTCTTCAAAATGGACGCCATGTCTGATCTCAACTCTGATTCTGATGATTGTGTTGTCGCTGACCTTATATGTCCTCTTCTATGTGAATGGCTTTACATTTAGCTCAAGCAAAGTGGTTGAGGTCGGAATTTGTCATTATAAGCACAAGACGGGTAGTTGTTTGGCTCTGGACTATTGCTGTGATGGCGAGTATGCGATCGGTAAAGCTATCTGTGCTGGAACTCAATTTTGTTGTATGGGTGTAATCACAAAGTGCAAAGGTAAGATTATACAAATCAAGAATGTTCTTGCATTTGATCGCTATTTACAGGCAATCATAGACACAACAGATCTGATTTCTGGTCATTTGAATCATTGACTCGAATATCATCGAAAATAGTCTTCAGAAATGTCAGCGAATCTGTTGTGGAACAGGCGATAGTCATCTCTCTGTCAGTGCTGGAAGAGATGCAATACTTTCATGAAATGAGCGATAAAATAGGAACTGCTATGTCTGTCATCACTGAACAGAAGTGGTTTAGTGTCGTTGGAAACAAAGATTCATATGATTTGAATTTAAATCAATTCTCGGCTTTCATTCTCATAACGATCAATGAATTAGAGGTATTGTTATTCAGAATCGCACAGAATATTATTGCTGTGCCATCGACTGACTATTCTTCATCTTATGAGTTCAATGAACATAATATCCCACCGGAAAATGGTTTAGCAGTAGAGGATCATGATTATGGATTGGATACCAGGTAATTAACACATCAAATATGATTGGAACTTGAAGTATTCAAAACCTAGGTAGTTTATTAGCAGAGATTATTTACAAAAATATAAACCAATTATAAGATAATCAATCATTTTTCTAGACCCGGAGCAAATTCGTGAAACCTTAATGCTTTCTTATGATAATAATTTAGCATTTCGTTCATATGCAGTAAATTAAGCATGCTATTATTTCTAAATTGATATCTAAATCTTCATTTCCTGATCGTGTCTTTGTTAGTTGACCCTGGGCATTGATAAATTAATCAAGAGTTAAAATCTTTGACAAACTAATTGAAATCTAATGCGATTTAGGCCTACATTTGAGATAATCCGTAACGAACTCAACGATTCGATGCAAGACTTCGCTATTCAGACAATAGATTTTGTGATAAACAGTTGTCTAAACAGTTATAAATGCATTACTTCCAAAATGGTTGGGGCACTGAATCAACAGTTCCAGAGTATAGGCGGTGAGTGGCAGACCATTATTACCACCAATACTATTGTCGAACAATTGGTTGTTGACGTCGACTATTTGCACGGCTTTCTATTGGACGGCATTTTCAATAATAGACACAGAATTCTAATCTATAAAACAGGAATAAAGGGAAAGGTATGTGAAATTTTGTACAATAAATATAAAACACATACAAAAGAATGATGAAACAGGAGATGAGCAAGACAATTTAAACTATCAGTTATTGAGAGTGGTAAAACAATTTTCGTCATGCATACAAAGAAAGATACTGATCTTGCAAAATTTACACAATTCGATAGCTAACTGAAGAGGAAGTCATAAAAAGTGGACGAAAAGCCTTAGCGATGAATAAAACTATGAATTTTGTGACCAGTTTTGCATTCAAAACAAATGACACGAAAACTATGATCATTGAAGACATCCGTCGGGCCGTTATGTCTAACAATAAACTGCTGTCCATATGCCGTGATTTGACATCTGTGTCCGCCAAGCACATGCAGAGTTGGGGCTGTGTTGCCGGTCCTCTACACTCTTTTTCATACAATGTGCGAACAGAGCTTTCAAAGCATTATTTGGTCATTAAATTGAATGAATTGTTAATAATTCTGTTCAGGAAATCATGTAATAAAGGTTTTAGAATGTAATACCATGCTCAACCACCTTGGTTGTTCTTCAATTTAGCCAGGTTTATTTAAACAGGGGAAATTAATTGAAAAATTTTAATTAACTCATTTCGACAATTTTACTATAAATGAGTTTCATTTTGTCATTTGATTCTTATTTAACCGATAACTTAGTTTTTCATTAATAAAATGCAATTTTTAATCGCCATCACGTTTATCATGTTAATATCATTTCAAAATATACAAGGTAAGTCATATTAATAAACGACAATCAGTCTATTCTAACTGAATAAAATTATAATTGATTGCTCGAATAAACTTGTTGAAAAACTTATTTGATCTTTGATAAAAAAAATCGAACATTATCAACTTAATCAAGTGTGCTTGCATATTTTATTTAGCCGCTCCATGTTATCGCTACTACTCTGGTTATTCAGGAGGAAGAGGTATTTACCGTGGTGGATATTACGGTCGCGGCTATTCTAATAGATATTATTATAACACAGGAGTTGTCTATCGTAAGAATGGGCGATAATCATAATCCTGCTCATTTATTGTAAGTTAGAGAAATAAGAAAGTAAAATTTGTATATCGAATTACTTTTTCAATTAAAATAAAATGTATCCTTGGCATTAAAAATAAATACCAATCTAGCGGAATTCGTGCTTGGTTAACTCTCGATAACAAAAGAAAATGATTATAGGTATTCAATTGAGAATTTTATTTGAATAACGATTCACCCTGTTAATTTATAATTAAATAAACTGTTTAAACAATGAAAATTTACTTGATTTGTTCAGAACCTATTCAATGATTATTCAATATTAAGACTTTCACGAAAATAATCACTTAAATGAAATCAATGCTCAAATGAATGGCCAGTTCATATTCCAGGGAAATTCCAGTCATGAAGGGACTGATTGCTCTGTCTGTTCTTTGCATTTTGCATATTGTGTTGGGTAAGTCAAATTTTTCTACGAATTACAAGTCTTGATTAAAATTAAGTTAAGTAATCTTGGTAATTTGCAAAATTTGTCGAAATAACTTAATTGATTTGAAACAATAAAAATAAGTTAAGACTTTTTTGAACTTGTCAATTTTTATATACATTGTATTAGGTATGCCTTGTTATCGCAATGTAGCCTATGTAAGAGGCGGTGGAACCTGGTATTATCCTTACGTCAAGACATACCCTGGAGGAACAAACCTAGATCCTAACAATCCGGGGACCAATCCTGGCAGTGGTGGCGCTGGAGTAAGTGGTGGCGCTGGAGTGAGTGGTGGTGCTGGAGTGAGTGGTGGCGCTGGAGTGAGTGGTGGTGCTGGAGTCAGTGGTGGTGCTGGAGTAAGTGGTGGTGCTAGCGGCAATATTGGTCCTGGTGGTGTAAGTGGAGGGGCCAGCGTTGGAGCTCAATATTCATCAAAAGGTCAGACTAAACAACGCAAAGTTGTCTACCGAAGAGGATAAGGGAGGCTAAGGGATGGAGTAATAATTGAGCAATAATTCAGCAAGGTGATGTTCATAAATCAAATGATGTGATGAATTTCATTCAAAAATTGCCTACATTTTCAACAAAAATTCAATCAAAAAATTCATCAATCTTTCAAACCAAACTTTTAATTGTCCTGGGTAATAGGCAAATAAATAGATTGTAATCATAAAGCATATAATCAGGTTTTTGAAAGCAACCTGTCAATTTCAAGGAAGTCAACTTTGAAAAGCAATGAAAGCACCAAGCAAGTTTCTCTTTATATTTAAAGTGATTTAACTTATTCAGTGCTAAACTCTATTGATTTCTATTTTGATTATTTGTGTAAATCGACTGAAACTTCGTGGATGTGTTGACTTATGAATAAATTATCAGAAAATTTGGAAATTTTGAATACATTTAAAATTTTTATTAAAAGTATTTTTTGATTTCTATTTGATTAACGACTGAAACGAATGAACAAACATTCAATTGATGTCAAAAAGATGTCAAATCAATAGTCATATTAATAATAAAGTTATTATTTAAATATGTTATCTCCTATTTTGGTTGTTGATATTGATAACCAGGTGCTTTTAATATCGGAAAATATCATATTTTCAATAAAATTGAATTAATTGATTGAAAAGCAATTTAGTTCACCCGTGAAAGTCATGAATAATACAACGAATTTCTTTTCAGTAGTTCTGCTTTTTGTCGGCGTATTATTGGCAGTCAGCTATTGTAAGTGAATTATACCTCGATATTGATATTGATATTCAAATTTCTCATCCATTCTAATATTGACCCCAAAATATCAATCATCACATTTTGCTATTTATCATAATTCAATTGAAACTTGCTCATTTAACTTAGAATATTGGGAAAGCAAAAAATGTTTGTTAGTCAAGAAACTTAAAATATTCTTTTACTTTATAACTTTGTACTTAATTTTAACCTGATAATCTTAATTAACTTAACTGAATTGGCCTTGAAGGTATGCCTGAACCCGATGCTCAACCTGATCCGCAAAATATTGATGGAATCCAAGGTCAGCGATATGGCAGAGGGCGGTACGGAATGAATAATTATTACTCGCGATATGGCCGTGGATTTGGAATGAATCAAAGACTTGGCAGAGGTTTTTACAGCCCTTCCATTGGATATTATAGTCCCTACTATTATAACCCATATTCCTCTTCTTATTTCTATAATAACCCGTATTCGTACTATCTTGGTTATTATTCAGGCTATGGAGGCTACGGACAAAGTGGACTTAACAACAGATATGGAATGTATAATAGAAACCGAAATGGTTATGATAATTATGGCGGCGGTAGCATGGGTGGTATGGGCGGTATGGGCGGTGGTATGAACGGTGGTATGGGCGGTATGGGTGGTGGAGGTGATAGTGAAGTATCTCAAGAACAGTAATCACCAAAAATAATTGTCATGATTGAATACAACCAATATTTGATTGTGTAATTGGATCAATTTCAATTTGTAATTCTGTTATTTGTTCTTGATAAAAACTGTTATAAAAATCTCACATTATTTGGCGATTAAACAAAATTGTCTTCACTTAAAAATCTCTTATATTCTGGTTTTAGGTTTCGAAACGTCTTATTTGAATGGCTTTTGGGTTTGTTTTGAATTTTCTGCACTAAACACGTGATTCGTATTATAAACAAAAGTTTGCTTTTAATTAATTGCTATTAAATTGAATTAAATCTTATGTCGAAATCATGTCTTCAATTGAAGTGAAGACACCTTTTGATGATCTCAAGGCTGAGAATCAAAGACTCAAAAATGAATTGAATTTTGCGAACAAATGTCTGAATGTTTTGACAAAAATTAGACTCAATTTGAAACAGATTTTAAGT
>JAQFXL010000023.1:0-49328 GCA_034693445.1 Edwardzetes edwardsi | reverse complement strand
TGTTTTGCAATGGAATAACATTCGTGATATATATTTAAGCAATCGATTATCTTTACTAGACACTGTTATTTTGCCAAGACTAATTCTGGGGAAGGTTTCCAAATATGTTTTGCATTCCGACAGCAATTCTTGTGATGAGATAAATACTTATTGTATTTTTTGTTTGTATTCAAGAATCGCAATAATTATATTAAATTAAACACTTTTTTGCTTCATTGAGATTATTACTCATTTATATGACTTAAGCCTTATTTTTTTCGTCAGCCTTTCCATCAAAAGCAATGATCTGATTATTTTGTATAAAAGCAATGAATCGTCACTTAGTGTTGAATAATTCAATGAAATAATAGCGCAAAACTATATTTTGTTACTTATTTAATGAATAAAATATGTTATCGAATTAGAAATAGCCAAGTGATCAGATGAAAGCACACTTTTGGGAGAAAATACTCAATTTCCATCTGCTTCAAAATGTTGCTCAATAATCTTGCATTCATTCGAAAATAGAAAATCTTGCTTAATTTAAGGAAAACCTTCAACAAATCAAATGAATGACAAGAAATGGTAGCTATTTATTGAATCGATTGTTTATAATTTATTTAGACTCCAAGAAAGGAAATGCTTATAATCGGGGAAAAGTCTGTATTAATGGAAATTAATTTTCTTATTTCAAAAGTTAGCCAAAAATAACAAAAGTTTGGAGAAAAAGACGACCAAAAAAGGAAATCTTTGGTCTCTCTTATGAATTAATGGAAAAAATACATTAAACCAGAGATTAATCTTATGGTCAAAACTGATTCATTTGGAGCGTAACGTATAAAAGCCCACAAAATTGATTGATTTTTCAGCACAAATGGATTGATAATTTCAAATTACCCAGACACATTCTATTTAAATAGAAATTTATAACTTTAATAATAATGTTGTTTTAGTTAAGCATTACTTTTGAGAAAATCAGAAACAAAATGCAATCCAACGATGTTTTTGCGAGAAAAGCTAGAAATAAATTGTCATCGATTCAAATTAGACCAAAACCAGAGCAGTGGCAGACAATTGGCAGACAGAGTCTTCGAAGATAACGGCAACCAAAACTACTTACCAACCCTTTCATTGGATTTCTTGTTTGTATCGATCGTCAGATTTTTGTTCTAAAACTCAAAATATTAGAGTAAAACACTTTACTTTACTCATCATTTTTTAATCGAAAACAATATCAATATAATCAGAGAGAGAGAGAGAGAGAGAGAGAGAGAGAGAGAGAGAGAAAACAATAAATAATTTCTTTGTTTGTGATAAACATAAGAAGTATTGGCAACAAAGAAGTGCTGCCAAAGTAAAGATAATTCACTGAAAGATGATTTGAGAGGCAGAATATATGAGTGCATGAGTTGTTGGCCCACACATAAGAACGATACTCACGAGAACAGGACTTATGTTGAGTGTGCACTCAATCCATCAAAGTTTAGTCATTTCTCAGGGATTGAAAGCCACGGATAGTCTTAACCTTAACGCTATTATTATTATTATTAGTTCAAAGAAGTCAAGACATGTGCTGTAAATAATCCATTATTAATAAGCAATTGCTCTTTCAATCAATTCTTTATTTGCTAACTTATATTGAAAAAAACGTCAAATTCAGTTGAGTTTTAATTAAATTTTAATCGATAAATAAGAAAGGAACATTGAAATAGTTTTTTCATCCTCATCCGTGAATTCCCATCAGTGGCCGATTGAAACCATTGAAATGATTAAAAACTTAATTGAAAATAAATAGGTGATTAGAAAACACTTTATTCTGGGCTATTTTGTAACCAAACTGATTGTGTTATGATTTGATGTCAACAAACAAATCAATTAATCGATGAAATAGTTTGCAATGAAATCGATTATTACTTTTTATGATTCTTTTGAAGTTTTCTTCGTCTCATTTGCATAAAAAGCGCTCAAAGCGTTTGTCACTTAAAAAATAGATTATAGTTATGACAAAACCTTTTCCTAAACACCAAAAACTGTCAAATTGTAGGTCTATTTGCATACAACTGTTTCACACGATTTGCATTTGCATTGAATTACGTGAATATCTTTTCTTTAAAAATAATAGTTTTTACGAAAAACATTAAACAAAAAGGCATTAAAAGAAAGTTTAATAGAGTCTATAGTCTTAGACTGTCTGACAGTTTGGATGTTTTGGGTTTTAATTTGATAGGAGTTTTTCAGTTTGTAATTCAAGACATTACTTAATTTGCAGTGAATTTACAGCAAAAATATTTCAAATTATATTTTGGCAAAAATGCAAAACATTTAATGAATGGTAGAAAATGTAAAAATTATCTGAAAGTATGTATTCTAAACAAATGTGTGCTTTCTATTTGAGCTAGGTTCAATCATATCGAAGAATTTCGTTTCAAAAATTATTTTCATCAATTAAGTGTTTAGGTTTGGCTTGCTCATCTAACTAGAATGAATGTAAATTTCCATTAATGAAAGAACGTTTAGTGATTTTCTTCATGTTCAATTTGATTCACATGAAAAGCCATTAGATTTAATGTTCTTGGAAGAATAAAAAGCCGAAATTTGGAAAATGTGTGTCATTTATTTGTAACCTTTCTCCCAATGAATTAATGTTTATTATTCACAATATTTTTAACTTTTATGTAATTTTTTCTCTCCATTCAAATGAATATTTAAGGCGTTGTCACAGAATTCACAGAATTTATAAATTGAATTACCGGTTGAGTACATAAAAACAGTTATTAAATGAAAAGTTATGACAAATATTTTACTTAAATTAAAAATATCTCATATTTCTGGCATTTTTTGGCTCATATTATGAATTAATATTCATAATTCAGTTATGATTTCAATTTTAGCAAATATTTCTTTTAAACGACTCTCGACTTTCACTTAATCTTCAGAACAACTCTTTATTATATTTTTTGAGATATTTTAAGAAAATCTTCTTTTGAGCCAAATTTCACGCAAATATGAATACAAAATATTACTGAATTTTAAAGCATAAAATCAAATAACAGTTCTTTTCTACTATAATTTGGAGCGAAAATCCTATTTATATGATGTGCTCTCAAATGCTATCAATTTTAAACAAAAATAAAAGAACATTAAGAAAGGATGAAATTCTTAACTAATATTTCGTTTCAATGAATTTGTCATTTGATGTAAAAATATTTGGATAATCTGTTGTCATATTTCAGTGACATTTGTGTCGCGTCTCAGATATTGATGGCCACAAAGTGTGGCTAATGTTATGTAAGACTACAACAGATGAGAGAGCGAGGGAGGGAGAAAGAAAGAGAGAGAGAGAGAGAGAGAGAGAGAGAGAGAGAGAGAGAGAGAGAGAGAGCTACTCTTCTCCTGAAAGATGATAGTGTTGTATATGAAGTGTGAGAACTAGTGCTCCGATCGACTGACGACAACGTTTTTACGTTCAACTCATGGCTTAATTTGATTGTAAGTTGAATAAAGTAGACGTGACTCTCGAGATGAGGGCCTCTTGTGGTGCTTAATATGTGCTGTGGCTTACATTCCCGATAATCCTTTGGGAAATTAGATATATTTGAAGTATTGCCTACTCTATTGTGCAACACTGTATCTCATTGTCTTGTGTTTGATGGCACCGACAGCACCGGTATTGTCTTGTGTCGAACGGCTTTGTGCACCACTTTATTGTCATTTGCAATCATATATAGAAAATGAGAACATTTGATGTCATCAACCATTTGAAGACATTACGCGATTACGGGTCGACTTAAAGCAGATGTTCTCAACCGATGCCCCCAATAAAATCGCATCTTCTCCGACAACACAGCCATTAGAGTTGTTTTGCACAGAATGCTAGCAATTCCTGACACGTCTTCGCATACTTTGAGTAATTTTACATTTTTAACAACTTTTGACACTTTTTCTCAAAAGTAAAAACTTTTCTTCTTTTCATTAAATTATTTCAGTCGACGTGAAGACAGTCATTGTCTGCACTTCAGGTAATGGATTTCTAATTCTATTTGATGTGAAGGCTTCTTATGGAGGGCTAAAGTGTTGGGCGTTTCGATTGCCAGTTGAAGAATAACTGTCATGTGTTTGATTTCGTGGTATTTTAAGACATTCTTCTAAGTCTATGATTGGTAGAGAAACACACGAATTGATGATTATTTACTGATTTGTTTCAATACACAAAATATATGTTAGAGAATGAGAACCGAAAACATTATAAAAAGCTTTGCCAGCATTTCATACAATTTGATTGCAACCCATGTCGAGTCCAAACGCACAGAACAGTTAAACCAGTTTTGTTGTGAAACAACACAACTACTGAAACAAATCAAACACACACTCAGTATATGCCTTATGTCTCATATAATAGAATATGTCTTTTAGACAAAAAATATTGAGAGTGTGGTCACGAAATGCTTCCTCATTTGATATATCAATCTTTGACCAAATCAGACACGAGTCAAGTGCTAGACATATAACTGACAAACAAAGACAGACCAAATTCTATTGTTCTGGCAGTTATTCTGGTGATTTTTTTGAGTCACATTTTCTGTCGTAAGCTTTGGATTATTATTATTACGATTATTGTGTTTTTGACTCCAAAATTCAATTGCATTAATGAACAGTTTCTTCAATAGACTGAACGATCCCTTTAGAATTTGACCCCAAACTTGTGATGGGTGGTGAGCCCTGCCCTTCTCTAGCGCTCTTCAACTCAATTATGTTCAATAGAAGTTCTAATTAGCTTGCTCCGTTGTTCTTTTTTAGCTGACTAATGCTATAAAATGAAATTAATTTTCAGATTAGAGATATTATGTTTGAAAAATTGGTTTAATTTGATGCAAAGCCAAGAGTGTCTGCTTATCATAACTGGACAAGATCAAATGTCAATTTCATAGAGGAAAACTGGCAAACATTGAGAAATAACGAAGAAAATAACTGATGGAAAACATACAAAGAGTCAAAAAGTGATGAAATCTTTTATTTTTCTTTTTCTGATTTATTTTGTAACTGAAGTCAAGTGAAACGATTTGCAGTTAAATATATTCATTGGATTTCTTTTAATTAAATCAAAGGTGTGTACAATCAGATGAATGGCAACCTATAAGTACACGACTGGTATGTGTCGGACACTCTTCTAATTCGATGAATCTTTTTTTCTGGTAAAATTCATTACCCAAAGTGTATGTCTTTTCTATCGTTCACTTCATTGCTGTATTAATGAGAGTAAGTATTGATTTTTTACCAAGATTACAGTGAAGGCTATAATGTAAATAATTTTATGATTACCCTGACTATAATTAATATAAAATCGTTAAAATAAGAATCCGGTGATAAGTAGTGCCGGACGTGAAAGCAGTGATCAAAATAACAGATCACCCCTTAAACCAAGTAAGCCATTCCACATCTCCGCCTATGAATCGGCTGGCAGTGCGCTCGCAGTTTTGCTTTAGCTTTTAGTGGATGTGCTAACTGTGCGACAGAGGATAATGTGCCAAATGTGAAAAACAAGCGAACAGTTCTCATCAGTTGTCACTTCTTGGCCAACGTGTGATTACGACGAGTGCCAAAGACGTGACAATAATTTTGCTCTTATTGTATGTCTACGAGTAGTGAAGAGTCGAAAAGTTTTAAATTTTTTTCTCATAAAAGTTTGAAAGAAAATTTTCAATTAAAGTAAGGACTGATCGGCTCTGATATCAATTTTCTTAATGGAAAAGAGATGCTATCGTTTTCTTACAATAATGTTTGTCATCTGATGATGACTTTACTGCATAGCTATTGAATGGCATATCTTTGAACAGTGGTCTAAATGACTGCATTCCTAATGATATATATCTCATATATCGTAAGACTTTTTCTATGAATGTTTCATAAATTAAGATCGATATCTGTTCTGCAAATATACTTCTGTTCACAACATAAACATTGTTTATTAAACCAGAAATATAACACAAATATCTATAATAATGTTCCGCAAAATACTTTTGTATTCATTGGAGAAATCAATGCTTTTAATACAATATAATAATAACTAAAAGAGTGCTAATATTGAAGTTAATATTCAAATCTCATCTAATAGTATAAAAGAGAAAAAAAGTCTCGTTTCTAATATCGGAAAACAACAAAGAAAACTATTTTCATTGATCGCAAACATTATGTATAGTTTGTTAAGTTTTGAAAGTTCAAAATTCTTCGACTGCCAGCCCTTCAAGAGATACAGGCTATTGGCGGTCGCTATCATAACATTACTTTTGATGGGTATGTAAATAGGCTTTAATATAGTTTTTAATGCTATTAAATATTTTACTCTCTATTCTCTGACTTTTTAATCTCATTCTCAGATATAATAGCTTTGAATGTTTGCTAAGAAATATCGATAAATTCATTAAAGCATTTTTTCCTCATTTTATTATTTAATGAGAACAGAGTTTTATGTTTTAAAGAACTTCATAATTCATAAATTGCATGGATTTTTGCTGTAAATTCTCATTCTTTGTCTTTGAATATATTTGATATATCGCTCATTAATTCAATTTATGTATATTCTGAGTCAAATAAGTCAAAGGCGTGTTCGCTATTAACGGTAATATAAAATGTGACTTATATTGCAAACATAATATGAGTTATTACCTGATATTTTCTGCAATTTCTTTGACTGAGCCGAGCACTACATCTGAGTGAAATGCATTTGAAAGGGACATAACTTTTTGCCTCATGAATGCTATGAAATCGACGTCAAGACACATATTATTGATAAGCCATCAAACCTATCAAATCCATTATAATAGACGACGTATTTCACAATTCTGTTCATACAATCATACCATTACTCGTGAGTTGATTGAAGGCTTGCATTTACAGCGCATTTCTCGATAACTTTATTCATCAATTCTAATGCAGGCCTTTGAAGGGGAATATCTATATCTTATCCCATATCTGTTATGCATAACATACCCGTCCATGTCTTTCATGTTATCTCAATAAGAAAACTCAAAACTGGGGCCAACTTTTTAGTTCTAGAGTCATATCAATTCTCTGCTCAGAAAAATAGGCTTTTTTCAAACAAGCAAAAAAAAGTCGCATTAAAGTTACCCAAAATTTGAGAGTAGTTTCTAATGGAGTGTATATTTTAGAGTAAATTTTCAGTTTTCTCTTCGATCGTAAGTCTATTTTATTATAGATTTTGAGGACTACTCTCACATTCAGACTCTAATGCATTTCAATGTTATATAATAGTAGTTATAGTGATATCAACAATAATATAAACTTATTGTGAATTCTGGGCTCAAATTTGTTTTTTATGGCATTGCACTGCAAACAAGCACTGATGGTCTGTCTACTAGTCCATGATAGCACAGTTACTCAGTGTCTATTATGTGTCAGTCGGAGCTCTCACTGTTAGAATTCAATAGCAAATGGGAAGAGGCTCTGGTATGGTAGAGGATCTGGGAAACGTTTGAATGATGCCAACACTGGGAGAAAAGGCAGATTTACTGATGCAATACCTTTATTCTTGAGAGACTTAGAAGAATAATAATTTTGGTACAATGAAAGTGCACTACAAGAATAACTTGATTACTTGAGCGGAATACAAATCACCCAATTATCTCTGGTTGCGCACCAAATCATTATTCTTACGATTCCTAACACTCCTTGCAATACAACACAAGTGAAAAGAATTTTTTTTTGATACCAAAATTATATATTTTTTGCACAAATTTCCTAATTTTCGTACTTTTTTTCGCTTCCGATAAATATAAGAAACATTTTCTTCAAAACATAGAATATGTAAATCGCTTTTCAAAAAATGGTGCGAAAAAAAAGAAATTTCCATTGAAATGGTAATTGCTTTGGGATATGATTAGGCGCCGACACTATTCATTGGCCAGTTGTACAGTGGTTGGAGACGTTGCTACTCTTATATCTAGAACATTCGCATATGAAAAATGCAAACTTATATTTCAAACAACTTTGCCTTTTATTGAAAGTAATAACAAATTTTGTGTCACAAATCATATCCAGAGTATGAATATATCGCATAACTTTCTGCTCGAATCTATTTCTGTATTTTTAACGCTTCGCAAAACATTTTTGGTTCTGAATATTCAATATTTTGTCTAAAACTCACAAAAAAGAAATTGTAATAAATTGTGTTTTTCTAACTAATCTAAAGTGTAATTTGAAGTAATTTATTATTGTTTAATAGCGACCATAAAATTCTTTAATCACTTTCGAGTCCTTTAATTCTTCGATAGAGAAAAAACTTTTTGATCGTAAGAATGAATTAACTTATCTCTCAATAACTGGTTTTGTGTGACAGACAGTTATGTAGTCCTGGACTGACATTAAGATAAAGAAATAGTCGGCTATCGGACAGACGTTTAGAAGAAATAAATGCCTCAGTAATTAAAAAAGATTTGGTCTCGAGTCTGGAGTTCTTTATGGGCTTAAACTTCTTAATATTGTCAAATCCTATACTTAATGACAAAATAAAAGCTCAGAATAAGAACTAATTTATACCTAAAATACTTTTCATTTATTGCCTTTTTTTTTAAAGCCTTTTCTCTTATCCTCTTTTACTAACTTTTATTTCTTTTGGATTAATAGTAAAACCAAAATCACTAATTTGGAAGAAAAATTGTTTAGCCCTAAGAAACTACAATAAAACACTTAAGAAATATAGAGATGAAGAGAGAGAGAGAGAGAGAGAGAGAGAGAGAGAGAGAGAGAGAGAGAGAGAGAGAGAGAGAGAGAGAGAGTCTGAGGGAAAAGTTTTCTTTTCTCATCGTTAGTGTCGGAATCGAGTCGAGAGTTCTTCACTTTCGTTATTCTTCTTCATGTGTTTTAAAATTACATACAGTTATCGATCATTTTGTGTGTGTTTTTATGAACAGCTCAGTTGAAGTGATGTTTTAGCCATTCTTTGCACTGCTCTCCATTTCTTGTGTTGAACTATGAATGAAAGCACCGGTAAGTTAGGAGCCCTTATATGACACTATTGCCAACTCTATCGTAAGAAAGATTGAAATCATTTTAGATTTTCAATTGGCTTTTTGTCCACAAAATAAGTGAACAAATTTTTTTTTCACAGAATATAAAAACGAATGAAACAGATAATGGCCTCAAGATTTAGGGAATGCTATTCTTTCGGTTTGTTTAGCTGTCGAGTCGACAGTAATGTCCAGTTGTGTGGAAATCGCTTTCCTTTCCATTGAATCAAACAGTTGACAAAAAATAGATTTCTCTTTCAGAGGATTATCTTATCGGCAAAAATATTGTTTTCATTATTGAGTTGTGATTATAATGCGATTAGTCTTTCTCTAAACATAACAGTCTTTATTCTGAACCCAATTCCTCTCTTTTGACGTGGGTTTGGGCTGAGAGCAGAATAGCACAGAATTCATAAATAGATGACTCTTTGTTTGTATGCATTGACTCATATAATTTTCATACAAAATTTAAAACCTATGAAAGAAACCTTTAGAGACAAAAAATATTGTTATGACTTACTTTTGATGTCAATCAAAAACATTTACAAGTTTATAGCAGTTTTTGTTTTGTGTCTTTGCTTAACAACACATTACTCGTCAAGTTTTTGTCTAATTCTATATTAAATGCATTAAAATCCGCGATTCATTCATTTGCGTCAAACTGAAAGACATTTGTACTTAAACTCCCGGTTGGAGTTCACTCTCTTTTTATGACAGTTTTATTTCACACGCTTTACATTTTCTTTCAGATTATTTAATATTAAACAAAATATTAATGTATTTCTTCTAAACTGGTTTTCATCTTACAGTTCAATAATTGTCTGCAAAGTAGAGAATGTAATTTAATAATTCAATTAATGTTTTGATACGAATATAATTAAAATGTGCGAAAAATATAAACTTTTTATATTAAATATTTTCACTCAAATGAATTTATGTCCTCTAATAACTCGAATTATGCCATTAGTTTCCACCTACTAACGAATTACTTTATTTGATCATGTTCATTTGAGGAAACAAGAAATTTTTTGATTATTTCATTCATGGGATGTGGGATATTTACTTAATTGATTATCATTCGGCTTTTTTATATTTTATGAGTTGATATCAATTTAGATGATAAAGGATTTTTAATAAGTGACCTTGATCATTTTTCACACGAAGTATCGAACCAATCAATTAATGTTAAAACAGTAATGAAAAGGATTACGTGATTGAAACCATATCGTGATAGCATTCAAAGGGTATACATAATCATCATTCTTGTTATTAGATAAAAGCAAATGAAAATATCCAGACCTTAAACAACAGATTGCTTTTTCTAGAATTATAGTAAAGTAAAAATATCCGACAAATTATTAGCATTGAATTTAAAGCAAACAGACGTTAAAAATAATTCAAATTTGAAAGCAATTCGTTTGAAGTTTGGCATAAAATAACGCATTGAAAACATATGAAACGGCTAAAAAGCACAGAATAATTGATTTTATTGCCGATAGTGATCTAGCTTCATTAGTCAGGCGCTGGCAATAAATCGTTGGACAGCAATCATTGACTTCGACATTGACTTTATTTATGTGTCGGAGTATTCAAATGCATTCAAAAATAACTACACAACGGATCGTATATTTATGTTCAAAGATTTTGTCAGCGATTCGTGTGTTAGGTATAAGTGTTTTATTTATGATCAGAGCTTTCGATCGACTGCTGAGTATAACAACAGTCCAACAATCGTATAGTAAGAGGAAACGACTGCTAAGAAATAGTCGATTGAATAGACGCTAAATTTGTAGACTCGACTCCAAATAAGAAGTGTAAGGAATGTCTAGTTTTGTGTATAACCAGAAGCAATTCAAATGCTGTGAGCGATGCAAAGAAGAGCCGAATTAATCGTTACTTTTTTCCTTAAATCAGAAAATCAATGAAAGACAAGTAAAAGGTTTTCAATTTGATGTCTGAAAGTAATTTGAAAACTATTTGCAATTACTCTCGAATTGAATGAATCAGAATATCTCTGATGAAAACACATTGAAAGAAAAACCACAGAATTATTGATAATATGTTTTTGCAAGTAGTTTTACAGATATTGCTCTCTATATTACTTTATTAATGTGTTTTCACATAAATTTCAATTCAAACGTAAATAAAAAATAAGATTTTGATTTTTAAGTACTTTTTATATCTATATTATAAGCGAAAGTCGTTATATTTTGCGAGTCTTTTACACTCAAAACTCAGGAATTTCTGCAAATATTTCTTTTATGAATCGTAAAAATTGTGGCATAAAATTCATAAAATTTATTGTTTGACAAAAATGTTTGGATCGGATAAATGTTTTCTCAAATTTACATTTAATGGTCTTTGAAGTAATCATTTTTATACTCAAACTTCAGATAAAAATAATATACGAAAATTGAACTAATATTTAGATTTTTATGAATTTCCAAAACTTATTATCAAAACATTGCATTTAATATCGATTTTATAATAGATTTTTCAATCAAAAGCCAATAATATCGGGTAAAGACTTGTTTACACAACAGTTAATGTGAAGGCAGAGCGCCCGCAATGACACTTCATAGCACTATTTGATATGAGCTTCAGTCCAACTCTGGCCTCAATTCACTCTAAACTATTGAATTGTTGATTGAATGGCAGTCCTTATATTCTTTATATAAAACATTTCAACTGAATTAAAGCATTAACTAAATTATATGATTAGTAAACTTATCCATTCGTAACGCTTTTGACTCATCCGACAAATATTATTGATTGAAAACAAGATAAAATGGTCTGAAAAAGTTAAAGGCATTAGACTAATGGTCAGGCATTGAGTGATGAAAACAAAAAGAGTCTCCAAATCAAAGCCAATTAATTGAAACTTGGAGCTAAAAGTTTGGTTCCGAACAAAGTTTGACACTTCATTAGAGCTGGTCCTTGATCGATTTTGCCATCAATCAAGATTAGGGTTATGCAAATTTATTCAGTGTTGAAATATTTTTTTATAAGCGATTAGAAATTAAAGCTAATTAAGAAGTGATGGATTGCTTTTCTGCGATCACTTCTTTCATATGAGTCTTATTATATCCGATAAGATATTCAATTAAAAAATATTCAAATAAGTCGTTAATTAACGCAATTTCAAGCTTTTATTCACAATATTGTATTCAAATAATTTTGAGAACTGATTAGTACTGAGTTTTGAATTTCTTAAAGCTTTGAGTGAATACACAAATCTCCTGAGAAATAATTTTTGCGAATAATTGAAGTAAAGTAAAGAATTGAATTTTGCCTTTTTTTTGCTTACTTTCAGTCTAATTATCTGAATTAATAAGCAAGCAAATATTTGAGGCAAAAACCCAATAGAAGTTTCAAATTAATTCAATTATATGATAAACAGATTTCCAGTGGTTCTCCATTTGAGGGAAAATAAATAAAATAATATTGATATAAGTTATACGAAATTACGTTTCTATTCGTGTGATTCATAGCTTCAGAATTGCACTCAAAAAGGATTACCAGAAACTCATTTCGATATTACTGTCGATCAGATTCACTAAACTTTAGTTAGAATTTAGTTGCGATTAATTAAATTGATTTCAATCTAATATTTGTACAAATGATTGACAGATATTTGCCTGGCTAAATTGAAAATAAAGTCGTTGTCTATTCCCCGTCTTGTGGAGAACGGCACCGAAGACTCGGTTGTTTTGGACTGTGTTTACTCATTGGATAAAGTACAAGATAGCAGTTTAGTAGTCAAGTGGTTTCTCAATGACGATCCGGAGCCCATCTATCAGTTCATCGCTGAGTTTGGAACTCGACACGCGTCCAGTCGACTGAAGGGTCGCATCAATTTGGACTATACTGTAGATACTGACCCTTTAAATAAGTATAGAGCGCTTAATCTATTGCGACCAACTGTCGACTTGAGTGGCCGATATTCGTGCCATGTACAGTCATTAAATAGCCAAGACTTCAAAGAGGATTCAATGACTGTCTATGGTATGTATCGTATGATTTTGATTCTCAAAATTCACTTAATTAATACTCAATATTTGGCAATACATCGACAGCCACTCCCAAACACATAGAATTCAGTTACAAACCGGTGACCAGAAAGGAATTCAGTGCTGCCCTACGAAAGCATAAACACAAAGACACTTTGACAGACCATTCCTATTCAAATGACGAACAACAGTACAGTTCTTCGTCTTCTGAATTGCAGTGCACAGTGACTAATGTGTTTCCACTGCCAGAGTTGACAATTTATAGAGTGGCTCAGGACGGCACTCGTCCCAGAACTCTTGACATTTACCACAAAGAATTTAATCAGACGGCTAACGGTGCCTACAGAGCAAGTGTTTCTGTTTTTATCGATGATAGGGAACTAATTGAAAAGTACGGAACCGAACCCTCAATATTCGAGTGTCTCGTCTTTTTCAACGAAATCAATCACGAGAGCAGAAAACGCATTCAATATTTTCCAGGTCTGTCCAATATTAGCCCTAATGTTTGTCCTTCCAATTTCTACTCTTCCTATTCGTGTTCTTTACTAATAATAATAATAATACCGAAAATGCAGTTAATTTTTAATTGAATGCAATTCTCAAATGTCTCAACATTTTGTAAATTACTTGTATATAAATATAATTATTTATTTAACTGAATTAACTTTTCTCTCTCTTATTCTGTGTCTCCTCTTTTCGCTCAGAATTTATTTAATTATTTATTTTTACAGTTAATGAAGAGCTCCTAAATTTGAGCGCAAACTCTAAACTGAACTGTCGTGGGCTCTATACTGGGCTCACAATCGTCTTCTCGTTTATATATCTGTGCTTTAAATTAAATATGAATAGACTTTAATTAACTTTTGTTAAGAAAACTAATAATAAGCGCCAAAAACATCTTTTCGATAAAAGCAAGACAACACTCCTCACAATAGGCAACAGGTTTTCCTTATTTGTCGGCACTGGAAATAAGACGTCTCTTTATAATTGAGATCAAAGTTTGCGTGTTTTCAACCTTTAATGAAAAATTGTATCTCAAGTCCACAAAATTGGAGGAAAACCGCGAACACTATAACCGATATTTTGTGACTCAAACTTTAAGCTCAAAATCAGAGACTGAAATAAGACTGCATTGGATCGGAAGGACTTAGAACTAGCAAATATCAAAAATGATTATTCAAACCTTAAAGAAAAGTATTGCAAAATATTGGCCACAATTTTTCTATAACACCATCTTTTTATACAAAATTAAACTTTGAAATTCAGCTCCAATTTGAGGAAATGTTAATTAATTTTATTCGTGTTTTGTTTCTATCATTCATTGGCTTTAATTAAATAAAAAAGGATTGAAATGGATTTAAATTTTGAATTGCAAGAGAAATGCTATGAAATACAATACATATTAGATGTAAGTTATGCTGAAATAAATTGTATGAGACGTGCAGCACAGCCATAAACTACCGGTTCTCTGAAAATACAACCGAACATTACTACGAAAATTAACGTTATATTCAATATTCGTTTAAATGCATTGAATTGAATCACATCTCCAAAAGCAGTTTTGTTATCATAAAAATAACTAAAACAATGAGCACTCATATGGTGTGCACTCAGAGCTTAAATACTAATATTATGTTAAAATAAATGTATATTCAATAATAATAATTATAATAATTTGAAAAAATGTTGATATAATATATACTTTTCTATTGAAAAGAACCGCTCATTTGCACCAAAAATTAACAGTAAATGCTTTACTTATTAATTAATATGTTTTTAATTGAACTCATTATCGATTGATTTGAAACATCCAATGATTATATGCCACACATTATGACAATTAATTGTTTTTTGGTGTTTAACTCATTATGTACTCTAATGTTACTTTGATTTCAACATAACATCAATCAAATTGACAAAAACAACATCAAAAAAGAAGGCCAACAATTAAGACCATAATTATTACAATTAATTTAATTGATATTAATTAAAATTATTCTTTTTCTATGCAAATAATTTAATGACAATTTATTAATACAATTATTGATTGTTTTTGTTCTCTGAGTTTATTGAATGAAGTTTTATGTAAAATAAAATCCAAATATGTTTTGAATGAAATTAAATTATTTGACAAATATTGTAGTTTTCAATTGAAATCCAAGAATATTCTCTTCTGAATTGAAGTTTGATTTTGTCTTTAAAAAAATTGTTTGAATAGAAGAGGAGTCCATCAAAAACATAAAAAAAACAATTGAATTGCGGTTAAAGACAGAGATATGCAAACATCTCCATATTCATGAAGATACATGTAGGATGAGGGCTATTCTCCTCTGTTGTCAGTCAACATACATTGGATGTGCATTGTGTGCACATCCCTGGCTTCAAACAAAATGCTGAGCCTTTATATATGCATTCGATGCAGAAATAATTCTATTAAATAAAACGCTACGAAAGACATTAAATATGACAAACAAAGTGAAGGCAACTGAACTAAACGAGTAGAAAAATGTTCAATTCGTATGACATGATAGGCAACAAAAGAGTATTATCTCAACTCCATATTGAAATGAAATAGTAATGGAAACAAACGAATGAGTATAACGTTTCTCTGTTTCTGTTATTTGTCTGATTCCAAGATTGTGTTTGATTTGATATTTTTTTTCCTCTTTTCTACTCTTTTTCATTGGGAAATGAAAGACAGATATAAATGTCTAATAAAATAAAATTCTATTCTAAGCTCCTTTGCTTGTGTTGTGCTGTGTGTAGCATACAGTGCCTACCGTTGCTTGAATTAAAGGCTCAATTGAAAACATGTCACACAAAGAACTTAACGAATTTTTGCTTATTTTCCAATCAATATTCGCAGTTCTTTCATATAATTCAACTAAAGATAGTATTATTCAAATACTTAGACTTAGACCTGAATTCACGGAAAACTTATGTTAAGAGATATAAAAGTTATAATTTTTATTTTTATGCAAACAATCAATACTTTATTGATATTCGTGTTAAGAAAGAAAAACTTTATGTCAGACATGGGTTTAGCGTAAAATATATTTGAATGATAGCTATTTAGAGGCAAAAACAGCAAAAAAAACTTTTCAGCTATAAATTGGTTCAGAAATATATGCGAATAAATAGTGAGAGAAATCCAATAAATATAGACTGAAAATGAATTCCTTTCCATAAAATATTCTATAGATTTTTGGATCCATTTTTATATCAACTTTTTATTATATGTCTGCAAAACTTATTAGGAATATATTATTAGTTTTGCAAACATTTCATTTGTGTTTAATATTTTAATATACAAATAAATACAAGCATTTAATCGCAATAAGATGTATGTGTGAGTGCTTTTCAGATAATTTCATATAGATTTTTGTCCATGACACAACACTTGATTGAGAATAGACTAAATTTGACATAAAATTCAAATAAAACTTCCAAACGAGTGAATCACTTCTACTATTCATTGCTTAGAAGGACATAAAATATACACAAAAAGACATCTTATGTCGTATTTTTGTCTGAGTTTAAGGCCAGTCACAGAAGAGTAGTATTTTTATGCAAAGAAATGTTGGCTTTTGTGTTGCAATGCAAAGCAATTTTCCTAATATTGTCTTCAAATTGAAATTTATTGTCGTTTTGATCGCAAATATATCTAAAATATATCGAAGGAAAGTGTGGTTACGTTTCATATGATTCACATTTGCTTTTATTGGCTAATGTTTACAGAGAGAAGAGTTTACTAAACATAAAGAACTGCCGCCATCGCCACTACGGAAATACTAAGGAACAGCTGCACAGACCGCTTGTCGGATGAGATGACTTTAGGTTTTCATAGATCTAAGATTTACGGCGATCTTATGTCTGAATAAGAAAACGCCAGATATTGGAAGAAAAGCCAACAATGGTTTGGGTCAATAAAACGGATTTATTACCTCTTGGATACATTACATCCGATGGACTGAAGCTGACATTCAATCAGCAGCTCAATACTGGGCCTAAACTACTGTACATTACCAGTGCTGGCATTGGTATAACATTACACGGCATTCATTGCACTCTTCAATGAGTTTTATATTGTAATGCAATCCACAAATTCCTTTGTCTCTTGAGGTGAAGAATCCATGAAATTTGGACTTCCCTTACCCTATGTCTTATCTATGCCTCAATCAAAAGAACACACATTAAATGATTGCAAAATATATTGAAATTTAGTATTTTTAAAACATTTGAGACTAAATATTTGATTCAGTGATCCGTTTCGTAGGCAATGCTTTTGGATTATTGAACGGATCATAAATTAGTTTTAAAATATTGAAAGCATTTTAATGGATAACTAAATTAATTACAGTTTTCAGTTCAATATGTTTTGATTGAATTTATTTTAGCCGTTATTCTCATATAATAAATGATGGTTTGAGACAAATATTTAGCGTTTCATTATTTATTGGCTGAGTATAAGTGATTTGAACCGTTATAATAACAACATTTAATTTGTCGTATCCTCTAATCATTAATTTTCTAATCAATACCCAAATCCTTGATTCAAAGCCAACAGAACTGAACCGTTACTAAAATTTTGTTGATAAGAGTGAGGACTGCCATATCATAGCTGAGGGCCAAGTGATTTAGTGATGCCAGGGCTCCACATCAGTGCGGTTCAGCTCAGGGAACACATGCATATATGGCACACAATGTAACAGTGTTTCAATAGACAAAATCGATGCCAACCGACACTGGCATGAAGTCAATGGACGCAAATACAGACTTATTATAAACTTTGACTTTAAAGCCAAACACTATTCACAGAGAAAAAGTCATATTCTGTGCTAAAAACGAATATTTGGTTAATCGCAACGAGCAATAAATAAATTTCAAACCAAAGCATAAGAAAAAGTAATTCAGAAAATGTTTGCAAATATCGAGATATGACTCTTAATGTTCTTTCCATAACTCAAATCAAATGTTTCTTATCTCTGATCACTAAAAATATAATTTATTAAAATAAATAAAAACTTTGAACACATTTCGAGGAAAGCCTTCGACTGATGTTTGAAGTGAACAGAAGTGAAGTCATTAGTTGTCAACTGATAGGAATATTTACAATTTGTGTCCTCACTCTTAGAACACGTAATGTTTTCTTTGATTCAATCTTAAGTTGAAAGAAGTGTTTAACAGATCTAAGCCTTAATGAAGACGTCTTCGATGCGCACTTCTGGGAGACCGAAGTTTGGCCCTAAACTGTTGGGATGACTCCCAATAGGGTTCTGCAGGAAATTTACTGCTCACTGATAATGAGTTCTTCTATTATTTGCCGTCAACTCATTTGACAGCTTATAGTCAACTGTTTTTCAAACAAATTAATTCCTATTTCTATCTGAAGAACGAAAAAATTGAAATAAGTTTTTGAATAAATAATTCAATTGAAGTAAAGAATGAAATTTTGATTTATTTTCCAAACAATTTGTTTGACTAATGGAATGACTCGAATGAAATATTGCCGATAGAGACAAACTATTTTAATATATTCCCGCACAAAATGAATAGAAATTTGATCGAAAATATAAATAATGATATTTTGTGTCATTTGTAGGGAAAGTACTTTTTTGGAGTTTTAAGCGAAGTTATGGAATGGTTTGAAATAACATTTCCTCAAAATTATGTCAATTATTTAATGAGAAATTTCGTTATTTTAATAAATAAATCACTTGAAGTGCTCCGAAAAATCGGTTCATTGGATGAAAGAGTTTTGTTGACATAAAACTATGTCTTAATGTTTGGGAATAAAACTTATTTGTTTAGTCACGCGAAGGAATTACAGCACAAACCAAATGTTATTCAACGAAAATATTATTTTTATTACAATTATATGATTTACTCTAAGAATAACATCACAACGATTTAAACTACTCTTGGAATCTCATAATTCACATCAGGATCTCAACCAAAATCATAATAAACAATGAATTTTACGCCAAATTATAATTACAATTATTAAAACTTTTTGTCAAACTTTATAATTACGATAATTATGTCGATGAAAGCAATGGGTTTTACATAAACCATATGAAATCCCAATTTGTCGGATTTTATTCATGAGTGGAAAAAAGCATCTTGGTTCAAGTGATGATTTCATTTATTATTTATACAAGTAAGTTTATTATATACATTCAATTAGAAGCAAACCATTCAAAGCAAATAATATTTTTAATGACCACTTGGAATGAATTTTAATTTAATTTAATGTTTTTGAATAACAAGTTTTGAATGTTTTTCAAATATTCAAACTAAGTATTAAGTGAATGTCAATCAGAATTTGTTTTTCAAATTCAGAATAATATGTTTAGTCTGAAAACACTTCTAAAGTTCATCAGATGTGCCGAATGTTGTGTTTTTGCTCAAAAATTTGAATAAACAACAAAATTTTCAAAAATTTGTTTGAAAGCTAATTGTCTTTATTATTGATTGACAAAAGTGTTAGACAAACATTGTCTTGAAAAAGATTAAACTAACAAAAAGAACTGATCCTGCAATTGGTGACTGTCTGACATTCTCAGCAAAACACAATTTTCGTAAAATTAGAAGAAAAACTCATAAAACAAAATCAATATTTGATCCAAAATAGAGGAATAAAGTGAAAGTAAAAAAACTTGAATACAAAGGAATGCCATAAATTTTTTTTATTCAGAAAGAGAATGCTTTCACATATAATCACAATATCTGTCGTTTGAAGATATTTGGATACACAACGAGAGCACATCCTTCGCAACACATGTGAGAAGAGAAATATCTGTTGGAAGAGATGTCTGGAAGAGAAGAAAAGACAGATAAAAAATTGTTAATAAAACAAAAGTATAAGTAAGGTATGAATCGTTTGTTATGCAGTTATCTATATTCCAATCAAATGTGAGTTAAGAATACAACAGAAAAACTTAAGGAAAGAGTTTGAATGAAACACTTTATTATAATCCTTAGAGAATTGGTTCGAATGCCAATCATTTTCGTTATTTGAGCACAAATTCCATTGACTTCATAAATAATTCCTGAGTTTTGCCGAATAAAAGATATTGAAGTTTTGTGAATGAGAACTAACATTAATCAGTCGCTACTCTCTCTCCTGAGACTAGCAATGCATGGAATGAGTCCACAATTATAACAGAACAGAATAGACAACAGAATCTGTCGGATGAACCAAATCTAAGACTCTTTGTCTGTAAGAAGATTGACTCAAATATTCAGAGCCTGTTCTCAAAAATCAAAAATTCAAACGAATTATTTTGAATAAAATTCAACTCTCAATAGAAAGGGAAAAGTTTTAGTAACGAACTGATGACAGAATTATAAAAAGGACCACAAATGAAAAAATTGATAACAAATAAATTCACTCAATGAAAGACGTTTTGTAGAGAAAGCAATGAATTTACAGATGACTTCCCTTTCTTTCCAATGTATTTGAGATGAAAACAGAAAAAATAATCCAAAGCTTTGAACTAATCTTTTGTTCATTTATTTTTGCCATTGATATGAAAGGAATGTGTGAAATGGGTTTTGTATTAATTGCCTCCAAAAAGAAGACAATAATAAATGATGTGTTGAAGGCTATAGAAAATTGGAAATAAAGCGATCTTTTCATGTAATTGAATCTTATTAGCGAAAAGAGTCATTTTGTAGACATAATGGACCAGAACCGCTATTTTCAATACATATCGTCGAGTGTTTAGTTTTGCTCAAGAAATCAAGTCTTCGCTAACAACTGTGGCTCTGATAGAGAGGAGAAGAAGCGCTGGTATGTTAGCGAATAACACATATTCTGTATAGTAAAACATGACATGAATAAATAATTAAATATAAACCAGAGCACAGGCAGCATATAGACAGAGCGCAGTTGACAAAATAGACGGCTGTGTGAGAGCAGCCAATTTTAAAGAATGAGTGAAGCGCTGCCTCTTTTACATTCAAAGAGGACTTCAGGAATGGAAATACATTTTTTTGAGGAAATACATAAATACTTCATTTTGAAAGTAAATAAAATTTGAAATTTTTGAAGTGTATATGAGTTTGAAAATTGAGCCCAAACTTAAGCTGTCAGTTCTCAACATTAGTTGAATGATAAATTGAAAAAATGATAAATAAACAAGAGAACTGTTATCAACATGCTACATTTGATAATTAATCCATTTTAAAATAAATTTTAATCTTGAAAACAATATTCTCTTTTAATAAATCTTTGAATTTAATGAAATTTTTCAAAGATATAAATCCTGAGACTTATCTCTGAAAATATTGTTCCAAATATTCCTTAATATTAATAAAATGTTTTCTAACAAATTGAATGACAAACGAACGGAAGAAATTTGAATCAAGTATTACAAAGAATAACCTGCAAATTGAATTCAATATTAACTGAAGATTTAAATTTTGAGAATGTAAATAGAAATTGAGTAATAAATTGCATTATTGTACCATGCATACTATTATTGCACTCACAGAATATTCTCTATATTTTTAAATAAGAAGAATAATAAATAGGGTTTGCTTTGGGCTAAAAGTGTGATAACGTTGACTAAGAAATGCATTTTTGTAGTCGTATTTCGAATATTATGTCAAATAATAGACTATTTTTCTAAAAGAGATGCTAAGAAAAGAGGCGAACAAATGAAATGATTTGTGATTTATGGAAATACAAGAGTTTTGTTGGAGACTTGATTTATGCTAATGTAGTGCTCTATTGCTGTTAGACTTTAGACATTATATTATTCTACACTAGTTTTACAGTTAGGGCTCATTATTTCAGAAGACATTCCAATACACAAAACACAAAACTACTATTTTATCCATAAATAGGCCCAAATGTAAGGCAGAGAAACAAACAAAAATATTAGACTCGAATAAATCTTTGTAAGAATAAAAGTTTTTAAACATTTTCCAAAAAATAAAAGTTTTTGAATCAGAATTTAGTCGAAATCTTTCAAAGATTCTATTATTTGATTAGATTTGCGAAAAACTTTTGAACTTCCGGTAAATAATTGAATTAACTTTTTATGAACTCAACAAAAATCTCGAATGAATTTATTTTTCGCAACAGAAAAAGAATTGCAAAAAGAGATAAAAAAATATTATTGAATTTCATCGAAGACATAATGCAATTGAGAAGAAGATAACGTCTTAGAAGTGTTTATAAAATTTCATTTACTTCTCTTAAGCTCTTCGTTTAAATTAAAGTTGGTTTTCATCGCTTCTAATATTGAGTGCCATAAAAGTTAAACATTAGTCGAGAGGATGTCTCCGATAGTCAACGACTCAAACGAATCCCACTTCAGATGAAAATATTTTCCGACTTTTATTTGTATTCACGAAACGCCAGTTCTCTTCCAAATTAGGTTCAAAATGACACTCAAAACAGGTATTCATACGAAAGATGAGCCAATAAATAGAACCAATGAATGCGATGAGAGTTTGTTTGAAGAGTTATTACAAAATTTTCATTTCATTTTCACAATTCATTTCCACTAAATATAATTACACTCTTAATATACTTATTTTTGATGTGAGCTAGTTAATCAAAAGAGATAAATGCCATCATTTGGATCAAAGTAATCTCATTTTTACCATTATTTTATTATGTATTTAATTGAAGAATTACTCAGCAATCAACTTTATCCCAGGAGTGAATCACCAAGTACATTTAATAATAAAGTCAATTTAATTCATTATAATCTAGTTTGAAATTCCATTGAAACTAATTAAAAGATTTGAAAAAACACAATTCAATTGATAAATTAATTTCAATGAATAATCTAGGTCTTTCTTTTACCCAACTTGGAAACTCATCATTTGGTAGTTCTCACAGTTAATCCTCTAATGAAAAAAAACTATTTTCTAATCGTAGAGTTAATGTTGAGATTAGTTTTATTTGAGTCTTAAATACTAATCAAAACTGAAAGGATGTGTGGAAGTCATGACAACTCTACCAATTATTTTATAATTTGAAAATCATGTGAACCATCAGAGTTTGTAATTCGGAAGTACTCATATCTGAATCGATGCAATCAAATAATTACATGCAGTTCACATGCTATGAATTTTCGAGAAGAAAAACGAACTAGGATCAATAATACCGATGACGTTATCATTCAAACAGAATCTCATTTCCAATGAAATTCTGGGTTATTTAGTACTAAAAGTGCATTTGTGACTAAATAGAGCACAGACTGAATGTAGTGGTGCTTACATCACATGAATATCCACATGAGATCAAGTGATTGTTTTATTCTCTTAATCTCAACTCAACTCTTTTCGTATGTTTGTCTGTCTGTCTGTTCAGAAATTAGTTTCCCATTTGGATGGACTCCAATGCCATTCAAAACTCTGCTCTAATCGACTAAAACTGTATTCAAATGAATCGATTTTATCTCAACTAAGCCTCACTTTAAGTGCATAACTAAATCAGGTCCTCAAAGCTTAGTTAGATTTTAGTTGAGAACTAGTAGAGCACTGGCAGAGCATCAGCAGAGCACCGGCAGAGCACCGGCAGATTATTACTGATTCGATGTTTCATTATTAGAGTATTCTGTTTATGCAAAACTATGCGCCTCTTATTGTAGTCCCCACTCATTGTTTATCACGTCATGGCTTAACCATTGACTGCAAAAAAATTGACGCAATATCTCTCGTATATCAACACTCGATGCAAACATCCATCAGATAACTGATAGCTATTTATCATAACTGTTCGCCAGAGTTGTAGTGCGGTATCTGATGGACGGTTGCTGTGAATCAGGCTTTTTATGTTAAATTGGGTTTCCTTTCTTTGAATGATAGGAAGAACTTATCATTTAGTATGAGATGTTTTGTCAGATAATGTGTGGAATCACTTAATCGCCATCAAAGATAAGTTTTGAGCAATTATTTAATGACCGACTCCTTTGACTCTTCGTCTCAAGTATTTAATCGAATCGAGTGTTGTTTTTGGGCCAAACATACCATCATTAGTATGTCTGTGATTTGCGCCTGCAATCGGTTATAGAGACTAAGACATAAATAACTTCAATTGTCATTATTTTTTTGACCTTATAATGAGAGTCAGTCTGTTTTGCGAATAAACACAAAAAATGACACGAAATTAATCAAACTTTTTATGTGACTATCAGAGGACTAATCAGTTTCACCAGTATTTGGAGCGAATAGGTTTAAATTGTTATGGGATGCCCAACAGGGTCAAACAAATCTCATTATTAGAATGATTGAATAGCAAGGGTTTACTTACATTTTAACTGGAACAGATATTTAGAAAGCAGATAACAAGATAAATTTTTAAAATTTGTTTGAGCTAATCAAGATAAAAGATGAGTTGAAAATTGACAATCAAATTAAAATAAACGCTCTCAATAAGGTGTATATGTTAAGATTGGCTTGCTTGCATCTGGAATGAACTCATCAAGCTAAATTACTTAAAAACGTAATGAACAAAATGATTATGATCTCAATTATTCATAATTAATGCAAAACTAATGGTTGTGTAAAATATTTGACGAACAAAATGAAAGAGAAAACTAATAATAAATAATTAGTGAAGTCGTGAGTCGTGACCACAAATTGAATAAAAGTGAAATTGGATTCGGATTTTTGGTAGCGAACCATAAATCAAAACATGTCTTTTGCCGGTCAGTATATTCATTAATTATATGTCACAACTGGTATAATATGTGATAGAATATATTTCTAATTCTGTATTATACTTCGCACGTCATTATCTAATTTTCTTTTGGCACAACTTATACTTCCATTATATCTCATTCAGAGCTCATATTCTATTCACTAGTTTTCCATATAATCATTATAAGGAAGCACATCATATGTTACTTATACAGAAGCGCACATCAGATATGTTGTGAATTGATATTCATTTTTTTAACACAAAACATATTCTGAGAAATCATTAGAATTCGCACGAATTGCTAGAATATTAGTGAAATTTTTTGTGTTTCAATCATCAAAGCTGTGCCACTCAACCAGCAATCGAAGGCATCGGCACTGAAATTATCAGTACTTTGTAGACTACTATTCAAATAATTTTAATGATATGCATCGATATGCAGGAAAAGATTTCTTTCTAACAGTTACTGTGAATAACAATTTGTTTGATCTGACAAACATTGAGTGATGTAATGATCACGTTTTCAACTGAAAAAGACTCAAAACTTTTAGGGAATCGTATAAAACACAAATTTATGCCAAAAGTTATAATTTGTAGGAATCGGAGCATATGTTCACCGCTGAAGAAGAGTCGGCTATAAAAGAAAGTTTTATCTCTCATCCAATCTATGTTTTAACGGATGAATAAGCAATCGATGCATTGGTGTCGAACCCCTGACTCTATTGAATTGGTTCGGTCTACAACTCCTCCCAAGTTTGACGGGAATTCGCAATAATGTAGACATGAGTTACATATTATATGGGAATGGAGTCAATAGTGATCTTAAACTGAAAACGTACGGCACTTATATCTCACATACGATATACAGAAATACGGGAATTACAACACATTCAGTGAAAGTAATGCAGTGTTTGTGAGGCGACAAAGCTTTGAGGCTTATCTGTGAAGGGCCTGAAACCGGCTCTGTTTGGCATCACTTCAGCCAAAGCTGTGCCACAATATTATTTCCGTAGCTCTAGTAGTTTGAGTCGAGGCTGAGGTACTTCTTTTAACTATAAATAATTTTCTCGTTTTTTCATTTGCCGCTCAAATAAACTATCGTTTGGAGTACAGGTCCTTATTGTTTGGCACCTTTGCTGCCAATCCTGCCATTAATGTAATCCACTCTAACTATAACTTATATAATCCGAACCAATATTTTCTTTTTAGTCAACGTTAAGAAGAAGTGTTACAAAATAACCTTTTCTTATGTCTTAAGCAAACATTAGTTGAGATACACTTCGGACTAAAGGCCAGAATTTATGAATACAATGAGTAAACACATGTCAAACAAAATGGTATTTTAAAGCAAATTTATTTTTGAACTAAACTCTAATCCCATAATTTGTAGCACAGGTCAGACATTGCAGACATTTTATTGTTTTTTCTTAAAAGACAACAAATCTTTAGTCGAATATAAGAAAATGTCAAACGATTTGAACGTTTAGTCGGAATATGCGGTCACTTATAAATTGAGTGGTGATTGTCGTCAACAATATATATAAGACATATAAATGCGAGTCCAATAGCACTGGCATCAGATGTGGTGATGCGCTGACATTGATTGAATATCATCTCAGCCATGAAGTGTAATTCATCTTAACTGAGCCGATAGCAAAGCCATCCTCAGCAACGCTTCTATTATTGGTGTCAACTCAGTCTATATGGTTGGCTGAAGAACTGCAAGCTTTTGATCATATTTTCAGGTGAATGAACGCACTCTTCAATCGCATTATTGCAAAAAATTGAGATAAAAACAATACAACTAATAGTCTTCTTATAGATCTCTATATTGAGGTTCAAATTTTGTGTAGAAATTCGCTCCGAGACTAAAGTTTGCCAAAAATTTTCATTTTGTTTTCCGTTTTTCTTTAATGATTTTCCAGCAAAACATTGCCTTCGGTTTTAATTTATGATTTTTATTCTGAGTAAGTCTTGTAATAAATGTCTGCACATTATTTAAATGACTTCACTATCGCTCACTTATTATTATATTTTAAGGCATCCCTCGTTTTCTTTTCCTTTTTATCTCATTCATACAAATTATATTTTGAGAGCACAGGCAGTGGAGTACGGGATAGACAACAACTTTGAGTAGTGTATTGAAAATCGATTACGACTTGTGAGAGATATTAAAACACTTAATAACTGTTCGGTGAAATCACTACAGATATTCACCATTAATGAAATAAAGGTCTCTCTCTCTCTCTCTCTCTCTCTCTCTCTCTCTCTCTCTCTCTCTCTCTCTCTCTCTCTCTCTCAAAGTTTGAATGAATGAGAAATTTGAGAAAATTATTAGACTCGAGGAAGACTTGGAGCGAATACATTAAGTTTAACATAAATTGCATTCAAGTTTAATCACTGCAAGAATTGTCTTCTTTTTGAAGTAAGCCCTCAATAGAAATCAAAATCAAAACAATCAAAGCGTCTCATATGAGCTCTTGCATCAAATGGTTGGCTCACACTCGAGTAAAGTGCCTAAATGTCATCAATCAATATTTTAATCTATAATAGTATATATAGTATGCCTTCAATTGAGTCAATATTAATATATTATGGAATTCTTGTAATCGATTCTCTCGGAAAAGTTTTTTTTGATGACTTAACTAAATATAGTTAAGCAAAGAGTCGGCCAATAAATTGAATGACAGAATCGCCAGAAATAAAAACCCTGAGTCTCTGTTTGAGCTCAAAACAGATTGAGTTATAATCAATTGACGCGAAAAAAATATATAAACAACATATCAATCATAATCTATGATATATTTATCTTAGGTATGAAGTGCCAGAAGTGCTGTTCTTTAAATTATAAATAAATTGTGAATCAAAGAAAAATTTTGTCAAAATTTTCATCGAAAAACCAATTAATTATTAATAAGAAACGAATTTTTGATTCCTTATTACTCTTTCGTAATATCTAATCAATGAACTCATCTCTCGTTTCGACTCCAAAACAGAAATAAAGTTTTAAAATGTAGCAAGGTTAACTCACCTTGTTTGACACAATATTTTATTGAATGTTCAAACTGTTTTTTAATATTTGTGAACAACTTATTGCTGTTGTCTTCTTTCAGCACAAAACAGATCATATGAATCCTTTCTGTAAGCTTACAGTAAGTGGACGTCCAGAAAGCGGTCATTGAGAACAACCATAAATTAACACTCATTTGCAAAGAGCTCTGGTTTTTGAGAATTGATTTACAATTAAAGACAAAAATTCAACACCAGATACAGGTTTCCCAACAGAATTCGTCCACAAATATTGAAAAACAGTTTTAATATTCAATAAAATCGCAGTTTGTGATATCGAAATTGTCTCCAACAAAGTGAGTTAACCTTGCTACATTTTAAAATTATATCTCAATACAACTCTTAGTCTAAATTGGGTTTCTTTTAAAAAATGGAAATGAAAAGGGAACAATGCCACAAACTTTTCAACATCTTATTTTATGTTAAATTCAACGCTAAATTCAAATAAATAATTTTCAAAATTCTATCTTCAATATTTTTCGACTAATTCGATTTTTAAATTTATATCGAAAAATTAAAAATGGTGGATAGTGACAAATAATATATGAAATCAATGTAGAATTCAACGCCAAAAAAGAATGTGGAAGTACCAATAAACATTTTTTTATATGAACAATTTTTAAATTTGACTTAAAATCTTTAAGTTCAAATAAGTAGAAAAATATAAATTTGATAAAAAAATTTACTTTATATTCTAATTTTTTGTTGAATTTCACATTGATTTCATACATTATTTGTCATTATCCGCCATTTTTTAGCTTTTCTATATAAAGTCGAATATCAAAAATTTTCGAGATAGAATTTTAAATTTTTCATTCCCATTTTTCTCAAGAGAATCCCGTCTAAACTCACTGCCAAAGTCTAAACTCAATCATCAAGAGATAAAGTTGTTTAACATTCAAACAAATGATGAATTGACGTAAGAATTACTTATTATATTTGAATTGAAAGTACATTAGAAGACATTAACGATCGATAAAACACAGAAATTTGATTCTAAATATGATAAGTATGAGTAGTAATGGAACGGTAGCTAATGATGAGCGATTCAATTGTCAGACCAAGAGTTATGACATAATGTTTCATTAGATTATGATTGAAGTGTGCGATTCATACATTAACTAATGTTTCTAATGTATAACACATTTCTAATTGCATTTATCTGCAAAAATATTAAGTGATGTAAAACATTAATCATTCAAAACATACAAAAAATGAGAGAAACAATTGAAATGTTTCACAAAATATAAAATTTCGCAGTGATGCCCAAAGAACCCGACCTTAGAAGGGGCCGAAAAATTTTTCATGGGGGATAAGTAGGAAAATTTTAGGGGTCTAGCAAAAAAAATTTATGACTTTTTTTTGCTTATTTCCCCCAAAATTTTTCTCCCAAAACCTCGACAGACCTAATACGTGTCCATAGATTAATGTATAAGGAAATCCTCGGCTCAAGGGAGTAGTGGCAAAACATTTTTTTACCAAAAAGTTACCCAATTTTCCAAAAATTTGCCGCTCGGCACTGGGGAAAGTGGTCCGTTCTTTGAAAAATCTAGGGAGAGGGAGGGTACCTTGAGTTAAAAATCAGGTATTTGGGCTATACCCCCGTCGGGCATCACTGACGGTTTTATCTTCAAATTAAATGAATTTTGTCATCAATTTTAATATATTTTACATTTTAAGAAACCACAAAATATATTACACGAAAATTGGTTAAAAATATTCTTTAAATCTATGTCTGTTTGCCTCTCTCTCTCTCTCTCTCTCTCTCTCTCTCTCTCTCTCTCTCTCAAAAAAAAATGAAAGATGTCATTATTGAAGTCTTCACAAAAACCATATCTTATATTCAAGTTTTCAAACATTGTATTCAATCAAATCAGTCAAATGTTTTTTCGGAAAAGTGTTAACATTTGTTGTGAATAATTTTGATAAACTGTAACTCAATTTCTATTCACAAAACTCGTTGATTTGATCCGAAAATAAAGAATTTTTTCAACTGTTAACTGAATTGTGAGTTTGAAACGTATGGGTCGACGACATGTGTCATCAGCTTATGTTTGAGAGATAAGAATATCAGTTATTACTTAATATTCAATCGACTAAACACTGTTCACCCTTTGAAAGGAGATGGAGTCAAAAGAAAACAGTTCTGTCAGCGTTTAACAGATGCTGTTTTTCTTCTATTTTGAATGTGAACTGCCTTTAAATTCAAAGCCTATTTGTTAGGAATGTTCTGATCGCGTGTCTCATGGCTTACATACAAAGATAGGAAACTGCTTTGAATTCAAGAATAGCCGACAATTTATAAATTCACACTTCAAAAGACATGTGTATTAGCTATGAATTGAGATAAGAAAGAAAGACCGCAATCCATGCAAAAAAAATTGCCCCGAATAATAACTAAGAAAATTGAGTTTTTCTTTAATACCGTCACGAATATCATCGCAACTAAAGTGTATTTAAACGCAATTCAAACCAATTCTTCCATTTTTATGCCAAAAAATATTTAATATAATTCAGAAATAAATTGAATAAATATTTGAAATGTGAAAAAACTTCGGCTAAACTGCTTTCATTCTATTTATAAAAGCACCAAGATTATTTAGGATTTACTGTATTTCATTTTTCCAAAAACTTTGAAATAAAGCCTAGAATATTAGATTAGTTTTCACGACAAACATTGAATGCTATCTTTAATTTTTATTTCAACTCTCTTTGTTTGGGCAAAAAAAGTGTTTCAACCATTTTTATCGAGGAAATTGAATTCAATAAAAACTATTTAAAATAAATACCATTGCATTACATTTTTCTTCACTTCATTGAAAGTTATATTTCCTTTGAAACAGTTTTCTTCGTTTTCTTCGTAATGAAAATGACTTTTAAATGCGATGCTGTCTCTGAGATTCCGCTCTTAAAGGAAGCACAAGTAGTGCTCCGAATAGGATATACGATAAATACTAATAACTGACTTAAATTTTCAATTAGGAATTCAGTTTCATATCAAAACCGGAGTATAAAACAAAGAACATTAGAGCACTTCGTAATCAATAACTGTATAGTAATTCATATTTCATTAGGAATTTCTATGTTATAACCAGAAGTTATAAAAAAATTAGAAGACTTTCGGTTCAATTGATCCATGAGTTGTGCTAATAAGTGACCACACATTTCATATAATGCTTACAGTATTATGATTTGCACTCCATTTTACTGACAACCACATTGAAACCTATTAAAATTAAAAATTAAATACCAAGTTTTGAAACAAATAGAACTAATTTGTGAGCCTGGATTCATAAACATTTATAATTAACTTGGTGAAATATTACTTGATAAAACTTAAATCGCCTAAAATTAATTAAAAATTCTCTACATAAATATTAAAAATTTTAATAAACATTGATTCTGTGAATTTGAGCTAGATTCTAGTGTATAATTAGGTTGAATCGAGGTCAAAGATATCCGATTCTTGAATTTCAATAAACAAATGATTGGCGGAACTCATATTAATATCAAAATTAATTCAAAGTCTATCACAAAATGGACGGTAAAATAACCATCACTTTTGTGATATCATTGACTGTTAACAGATCTGGAATTTCATTTTCATTTCACTTTATTGATATTTGAAGAGGAGATCCAGTCTTTTATGAATCAGAGTTCAATCAATAAGTGATGCGTTGTATGAAGTGGTCAGTCATACAGTGATAGTGAGGCTCAAAGTCAAAAGTGTTTCATATTATGAATGAGACTATATTTGAAATTAAATTTCTCCTCTAAGACCGCTTCCCCTCAATCACTGAGAGCACTGCACAACTGTTCAAATAAAAACTTATTGTTATTGTCTATACCTGTCTTCATATATCAAAGTCGATAAATTTTATCAATTTTTTGCTCCGCCAGAAGTTTGGTTTCTCTCAACATTTTGTGCGCTATTTGTCTATAAATTTGTGATCTCAACAACAAAATCGATCCAAAGCTAAGAAAATAAGAGCAGAAAAACAAAGGTTTTTGATTATAAGCGGCCAAAAATATAGTGACAATAAATTAGGCGAACATTTTGTCGAAGAATCGTATCATTAGCTCTAATTGAATGCATTAATGTTAAGCAAATAAATACCGGTAATAACGGTCGGACTGACTTCAGTTTATTTACTTCAATCCTATTCTCTGCACAAACAGATAATACAGTCTAATGACCACTAATGGACTTATCTCTGACTCAATTGTTTTACTCAATCTATGCACAAATAAAAAGATTTTCATCGAGTTCTCAGATCTTGGCATTAGAGACAAAGTTTTGTTGTTTTGGATTTGAAATTAGTTGAGATAACAAATTGACTTCACTTTTGAAGCTTTTATGAAAATAGAAGTCATGTATCACTAGTAATATGCCCTTTATATCACTAGCAATGTGTCCGAAAATAGAGATTTTCTCCGAGATTGGTTTGTCTTAAGAGAGCAAACGGTGACCCCGAGCTAATCTATCAATGAACGTCTGAATTGGATATCAGAATTGATGGCAGGGATCAACTGGAATGAGAGCGTCGATAGTGGAGATCCAGTTGTGATAAAAAACAAAACTTTGGATATAACTGTCGGTGCTGTTGGTCTTAAGCACAAGATATTTGTGTCGATTCACACAAATGTTATTTCCTTTGAGAGTCGAAAATTCAAAAGATGGAAGAAAAGGACTGTCTGTTTCTACTCTCAAAGCATTACAAGTAAACAATTGTTAACTAAACAGAAAAAACGGGAAAAATTGGTTTCGAGTGAATGTTGGCCTCAATTAAACAAAATAGGAATCCATTCAATCGGTTTGCGTTTCGTTCAAACATTTCTAAACTGATATTCAATTTAATTGACACAAAACCCATATCAACGGGAAGAAGAGCTGAGCGCCGATCAAAGGCTTTATTTCTCTGAGTGATAAAGATTGGACTCAAAGTTTTAATGATAATGACATCAGTGCTGATGAAAAGAGATCGTCGACACAACTATTTTTAAAGCGTCAGTCACTAAGACTTATGGCTATGGCTCTCTGTCGGAGTAGGATAGGGTTTGCAATGTTTGCAGAGATCGCATACAATGTTAGACATTAGAGATGATGACTGTAATGGACGCACATTAACAGAGTTGGCATTAATGCCGGCCCCGGACTAATAGCTCGCAATAGCTCTACATATATCGAGAGTCAAATTAATGACTATAATTCGATGACTGCCAACACAAATGAGCCAAATATCTATTTGAATGAAGGCATGCCTTGTGGCTGAGCACAGCATTAAATATGAAACAACTTTTCGCATCACTTATTCGCCATTAGAGGTAAGAAAAATCAATTTTCTGCAACAAAACTAATTTCTTTGTATTCTAGTTATGGATGAAAGTAATTATAATAACCCATTAATTATAATTCAATACAAATCAACTTTAATGGCTTATTATCTATTCTGTGCCAAAATCGATCGCTTCGTCATTAATAAGATTTTTTTATTAATAGACTTTTCATAAATTCATAATATTCTGTGCAAAACATTCAGAATCTTTGCAACATTAGTTTGAGGCAGGAATTAACTAAACCGTGAACAAGATTTGACCTTTGTTATTTCATAATCTCTATTTCTCTATTGATTTCAGAATAAAAATTTAATAGAGCAAGCAAATTTCTTCACTTAAACGTTAAATAGAAGTTTTCAAAACTAATTGAACAGTAAATTGAATAAATTAATCAGATTTTCTTTAGATAATGGTTAGGCTGTACTCTGGACGACACGTCCCGTTTAGTCCTGCCTTTGTTTGTGACACTAATTATTTAATTTAATCAGACGTTTAACCAAAATTTTCATCCAATGTATTAAACAAATTGTATTTTTCATTCAATACTTAATTATATTTATAAAAGTTTTTACTTCAGACTAAAAGAGCGTAAAATATAAATGTTTTAATAATTTGTATTAATTGTAGTCTAGGATAACATCAGATCCTAATGTCACCCATTAATTGATTTGATTAATAGTTTGTCTTTTGCCAGCAATTCATTTGTGTAGTCATTAATTCAAAATTTCAAAACAAGCGATAAATTAATGAATTTCTTATCCGAAGTCAACATTTTTGTGTAGAAATCGATACCTATTTAAGTGATTGATTTGTCGCCTCTTTTCAAGTAATCACTTAAACCGTAAAATTAAAAATTGTTTCGATATTTCATAAGAAATACAATGACTTTGTAATAGAGTTTTTCAAAAAATGATATGAAAATGAATTTTGAAATCAAGTGAAGCATTGCTTCAAAAAAAAGTTTTAGATTATTTGAGTTTGGTTTCAATTTTTCTTAAAGGAACAAAAATCTCGTATAACATGTCTATCGAACCACAGAAAACAATTTGAGATTCTTTCAAATCAATTATTTTTAAGACTTTGAGAAATGTCTGGTACTTTATATTAAAAGGAAGATCACTGGGAAACAAAAAAATATTAACCCGAACCTATTGATCAACAAGAGAGAGAAAGGAAATAGAGTGAAGCACTTTATATGATCTTGTTATTGTTTTCATTCTTGAAATTTCTTTGAAATTCTATTAAGAAGTGAATTACTCCGTAAAATAGAGCGAAAAAATAGTTTCACCAAAACCCAAATCAACGGTCATTTCAGAGAAAACTATTGATTAGTTTTCGGTCCAAATATGTGAACGAAATATATATTTAACGTAATTATTCGAAAACAATATTATTTTTTCATTAAATAAATTGCTAGAAATTGACTTCTTTTCGTTTAATTAGATATTTATCAGAGCTATAAACCTGGTATTAAACCATTTATGACCAGAATTAACGACAAAATTTATCACTCGATTCCGATATAACTTTTTTTCATTATTTTTATTATTCGAGAGGTTTTATCAATTATTTTGAATTCGGGATAAATTGGTTTCATTGTGAAGACTATTACTGTCATAAAACTTGGTTTTATTCACATTTTTGTTGATAACTAATGCAATGAATGCACAAAATTAGCCTAAAATTTATTTAATTTCATAATTCATTCTAATATAAAAAATATCTTTCATTATATAAATATTCATTGAAATCATAAAAACTTCATTTCATTCGCTGATAAAAGCCATAAAACTGATGACTAAAAAGTAATAATTCTTATGAAAAGTCATACAATTCTTTTGTAACTATAATTTGAAGCATTTTCCAGAAAAAAAATATCAAAACAACAAAAAACTATTTCATATGGTTTTGACTTTTGATGAAAAGTGAAGGCAAACGACAGAGAAAATCAAATAATTAATTAGAAAAATGTGAAAAAAGGTTTGACATCAAAAACAGTGAGTACTGCGGACTCAGAAGGCTATGAATGAGTGAACACAACACACAAAATATAAAACTTATGCCTCAAATAATTAAAATAATTATCGATTTTATGATTAAATTAATGAAGTTTTTTGAGGCTTTAAATTGTGAGTTGGATTGAAAGCTATTCTGTGCGCTAATATAAATGACTTTCATTATAAACTCTGTTCACTGAAGAGATGGTCAACAATCAAGGGGTCAATTTTTGCACTCATGGGACACACTTTTGAAGTGTCGGCAAAACTAACGAAATTATTTATAGGAAATTGAAGAACAAAAATAAAGGCACAAAAATAAAACATTAACCAATTCCGTGAGGGCTGTGCTCTAACTGATGTCCACTCTATTAAATGTTTGGACTCGAAATATAGTCTGAAGGCATTGTTCTCTAAAATATTGGTTCGTTTGAAAAATTCTGAGAAATCATTTCATAACTTTTCTCATCAATTTGTCAAATCATAGCAATCAAGTTGTTTAGGCACTGAAGTATTGACTGAGCTAGCCAATATTTCCTCTAGCAACTTGAATAAAAACTTGAAGCAAGAATAAAATCAAGATAATCATGAATCCTAGTCACATACCTTGTTGATTCAAGCCTTAGTAGATATTTCAATTTAATACACTCAAGTTTTCCCTTCCGTTATCATTTTTGAGCACCTATCTCACTTTATATTAATGAAATACAGAGATATCTATTCAAAATCAGTTGTATTACGACATAAAAATTAATAAATCATTGAATGAATTGAATGACAAAAACATAAATAAGTGGACAGAAGTGTCGACAAATACATTGGTTTTGTGTTCAAAAGCCAAATGAATGTATAATTTGCTGATTAAAGTTTAATCAATCAAAATGACAAATCGGTATTTCATTTTAATTAAATGCATAAATAGTTGTACAAGTTTATAATTAATCAACTATTTGTTTAACATTCCAATAGCCATATGTTTGCGACACGAGTTTCATCAGTCAAGTCGTATATTAAATAAATATCAATATCTCAGATGAGTTAAACAAAAATGTTTATCAAAATATTAATGACTGAACGCCGGAGTTGTGTTTGGGGAACGGCATATGGAATGGCTTTCGGAAAATTGTTTATAAATCGCATGAAAACAAGTTTTTGCCTAATATTCAATTGTATTGAATGGTCACAAATACAGACATTTATGGCAAATATTTTACTTGGATTTCAATCATGCGATTCATTTGGGATAGAGTTTGCAGGTTTGACTCGATTAGGCACAGCATAAACTACTTCATCACTGTATGACTACATCAAATAATAAGTTACATAACAATCAAATGAATGACATCGCATGCAATGCAAACACACGTTAAGGACAGTACACATATGCAGAGGAAAGTTATATTCTGATAGCATATGACTCAGAGCTGTTTTCTTTCCCGACCATTAATTCGACATTCAATAAGCATTTGAATCGAGGAAAAAACAATTGTCATTTGAAGCGATAGTGAGCCACACAATGAGATTATATTCATAGACCGAAACTATTAGGGACCGACAGACCACCCAAATGAATATTGCAATACATTTATTGAGATAGTGTAGAGTGCGGTCACGTAATTCATAAATGATATGCCACTAACAATATAACTAACAAATAATGGTCTGTCGTCTATGGACTGTCCTCTTTATTAAAAGCCGAGAAAAAGTGAAGAATTCATAGAACGGTTCAATAAGTTTTGTATCATTATATGTATGACTGGTCTATAAAACATCAATACCGAGGAAACATTGGCCACAATTATGGCCGTCCATTCACTCTGGCAGTTGTGAATGCTATCAATTTTATTTGTATGGGTTGGTGGGCGCGGACTCACACAATACGTGCACACATTATATTGAATTTAATCTATTGATGCCTTTTATGACATTTGACTGCAAAATATTCTCATATTTTAAGGCTTAGGAATCAAAATATAAATCTTCGAAAGCGTTTCCCGAATATAAAGTGCTTCTGATTTTGTCGCTAAAATGCATTTTGTTTTCAACTATCAAATATTGTAAACCATTTGGTATTGAAATTCAAAGATAGTTATAATTCGAGTAATATTTCATTACTCTTACAGAAACTTTGATACAAATCATTATGCAATTGTTATTCTGAGAGTTGACTCGAGCATATTGTAGCACAACATTCAAGTTTCACAACCAATGATTTTGAAAAGATTAATATTCTGGGATTTGCGAGGAGTCGGGGGAGAAATGACACGATATTCACATAAATGTGTTTTCACTTAAAGTGAATGCAATATAAATATCATTCATATAAAGAGAAAACTATTTTTGAATGAATCGCAGATAAAAAATGATAACATTTTCGAAAAACGTATGAAACGAATGAATGAAATCATAATAATCGTAAACAATAATCGTTAGTAAAATTGAAAACAATTCAGTGATATATCTGATGACCAAATATAGTCTGAACTGGAATTTGATTGTTTGCCAAAACAATTAATGTAAACACTATTTAAGAAGAGATGAGTATTTTTTGTAATAAGTTTATTGAACTCAACAAACAACAAAACATAATAGCGATCATTATTTTTGAAAAACAAGAAAAAGATTCCCATTTGCGATATGGAGACAAACGGAAGGAATGTTTGAAAACGGAGACTAAACTTCTATTTTTTCAATAAAGTTGAGCGTAGTTTTGGATTTAAAGTCTGTCAACTCTTCCATTATGTTTGGTATGTGGTCTCAGTGCAGATCAGCTCAGATTGAGTACAGATTTCAGAGACAATTCCCTCCATTTGATGCCTTCATTTTTCTTGTTATGCATCACATCATAAGACACATAACAATGATCTCAATGTTTGGCTCACTTTTATCTAAATCTATAGTTAGTATCACTTTCTTTCTGTTCAAATATATTGATATAAAGGATGAATAAACAGAGGAAAAGGACATAAACTTTGATGACACGACTTCTTCTTATTTAGTCTTCAATTTCCCTTTGGAATAGCCGACTGTACTCTAGCTCTTTGATCGCAACCGTAACTTATTTGAGTAAAAAATGTCATTTCACTGTAAATATGTGTTCAAAAATTCAAAACCAGTCTTTATTTTGGTGCTAACGATCCACAAAATATATTTACATTTTTTTTAGTTAAATATGAATTGAGTCCAGAATATTGATATCAATCTTTCAAAATTCAATGCACTCTTTGAATAATTGAATTGTGTTTCGAGTTATCAAACTATTGAGTGATCAAGGTACATGTTTCATCAGTTTTAATAATGTCAACTTTAAGACTCAGTTGCTCAAATATCATATGAGCAAGAGAATAAAAGAACATATATTTGATTACTTATCATTGGAAATGGTTTCTTGAATTTGAAATGAAATTAAAGTTAAAAATATTATATTACCGAAAAGTATTAGAGATGTGTTCAATCAATTCCTACACTTGAACTCTAAAATTCAATACCAAAAGGAATTGAGTTCAAAAAAATTGAATCGATTTTAAAAATAAATAAACCCCTAATGGAAAAGTTTGAGCAAAAAAATTTCAAATTTTATTTCACGAATAGTTTTTTGGTGAAAGAAAATTAAGAAAATCTATTCCCGGAACAGAAGTTTTCATAAACTGAATATATTTCACATTAAGTTCCATGAAAAATTAGCATGCAAAATATTCAAAACATTTTGGAATCAATAAAAATAAAATTTCCTCGAACAAAATCCTCAAAACACTGTTGAATTCAGATACTTATCGATTGAACACATAATTTAGTTATTCTGATCAAATTTTAATCTCAAATTCAATGGAATTTCAAAAAGTAATTAAATAATTAATTGCTTTAATTTGAATGACAATAAACAGTGTAATCAAATTCAATCAAATTCACGAGTTTTTGAAAATATTTAATAAAAATAAATAAAATTCTTTTGTCATTCAAATAGTAATCCAGAGATCGATAGTCAGAGGCTCTGGTTTGATATGTCGTGAATACCAGACATATTTGAACAGACATTCCTTCATTCATGTTTGCCATACATTTTCAGTGTAGCACTGGTTATATCTCAAACTCATATAAAAAATAGTTTTTTGGAATTTACGAGATTAGAACTCATTATTAATATTTAATACCAGAGTTATTTTGTTGGCCAGAATTGAATGCATTATTACCATAACTACATTGACATAAGACTCAATAGTTTATTAAACAAAATGATAATGTTGTGCAAAACTCATGCCTTTCCAAAGTGAGTGTGAGTTTCAAAAATAAATTGTTATTTAACGTAAGCTCTCACGGGTGAAATAGAAAAGCAAAATAGCATTTCATTCAAATACTCTATTAAATTGAATAGAAAAATGCATTTTGTTGTCAAGAATTTGGTCTCTAAAATATTGACTCGAATTTAGTAATAATTCTCTTTTAAGCTAAATATTGCTTAACACAAAAACCTGGACTCTATTTTCAAATCAGATTTCCTAATGTAATCACATTTGAAGAGAAATGCATTTTTACTCACTATTACTCACTATTTGCCGACAAATCTTTATTAAATGTGAAGATGTATTCAAAAGAGGTTTCAATGGTTTTTTGCTTTCGATATATTATCTATAATTCAATAACAACTTAACGCTCTTTTAGTCAGTTCTTTAGCTAAAATATTATATGATTTTAATGTAAAACAACGAACTAATGGCTTGAAATCAGAAACAACTCAAAAACTGTTCAACGATTTTGTCCCTCACTTTTCATTCATTCAATTTTCAATATCTAAAGCATCAAAAATTTTCATTTTAGAGGGGAAATGAAGTTTAAATTCTTGATTAATGCAAAACTCTCTCTCTCTCTCTCTCTCTCTCTCTCTCTCTCTCTCTCTCTCTCTCTCTTTCTTTCTCTTTCGACATTTCTTAAGCAACACTGAGATGGTGTCAAAAGCAGTGAATCATATCTAGGATGTTATAGAGAAAAAGTGAGGCATTAGTGGCACGCGTTGTGCATAATTCATGTGAAATGATAGGAGTGTTGAGCCAACCGTAAACTTCGCCCATCGTTTTCATCTTTGGATCGGAATCACAATCACTACAAAATCAGTATCGCCATCGCTATCACATAACCATTGACTGCTTGCATCACTTGCTTTTTCATATCGATTGTATCGGTTATGAAAGGGAATGCCATTCAGTGACTTTCGGATTATATGGTTTGGTATTTGATGTGAAATAGATTCGGAGCACTGGCGGACGCTCAGACCAAAATTTTTACCTTTAATTGTCCCCTCGAGAGATGTCTACTCACGTAATGCCTTTCTTAGCGTATATGCAATGCAAGCATACAATGACTTAAATGAGACGAAGCGAGAAATGCCTCTTCAGGTCTAATCATTGCCGCAAACAACAACTTATCCATAGAAAAGATACTTTTGATAGAATACAACGTTTGACAAACAGAGCACTGTTTGGCCCCCAACGGGACAATAAAAATGCGTATATCATTAAATATGCCAACTTTTTAGCCTCGAATATAAAAGCAATAATATTAATGCTCTATAATAACGATCGAAATGCAAACACTATTTTAATAACGCGTTTCATTCGCCAACTCCTAAAACATTATGCCTTTTGTGCCCCAAAGCATATCGGATCACATCTAGCAATGAATTTATACAAAAGTCTATATCAGTCTATACCATATTAGTCAAGAACCCAATATTTCCTCTTTTCAGAAGTTGGACCAAATAAATGAGAATCGGATACAATTCGTAAATTGTTATGATCTTTGCAATGTTGAATTTGAGCTTGCAAAAGGGTTAATTTATTATTCAGATTAATGGTGCTTTAAAGCAAACAACTTGTAAGACTGCGACAACTCATTTAGAGTTACATCAAAACTTAATTTGGATGTATTATGGTATTCCGATTTTCATCCCTTCCTATCTCTTATTAGGCTCAATAAAATGTATTCACAAATCTATAAACTCAGATTAAATGCACAATATCAGCATGGTAAAGACAGAAATAAAACTAAATTGACTTTATATGAGTGCTGCAAAAGTCACTAAATATGTAGTCTTTGACATAATTAAATTTATTGAGTTTTTTGGATAAAATATTTATTGAGAGCCTCTAATATCAAACAAATGAACACTTCTGTCAACAAATGCATCGTTACTTCATATGACATAAAGCTATTCATTGGTATCACATCTGAAGAACATTAGAGTAGGGGTGAAGATTTAGGCTAAATGTTGAGAAGACCCCAAACTTTAGGCTAAATGTTTGAAAAAGACAAAATCTTCATTTATTTCTCAAATAATCAAAACCTAAGAGATGAATTATCATCGATTTTCATATCTATATTCACTGGAAGATTAATTTTAACATCAATATCAAAAGATTCATAGTTTAATGAGGACTTAATAGAAATAATGTGACATAATTTTATAATTTCATTGAGACATTGGTAAAACATTCATGACGCTATAATGCCAAGGATGAAGATTTAGCCTAAATGTTGAAATAGACCTTAAGTTTTAGTCTTAATTTAGGACTAAATCTTGCGAAATGTTAATTACTCACATCTCTACATCTGAGTTCATGAGAGAGGGTTCAGAAGTAGAGTAAAATTTGTTTAAAACATAACCTGGAATTACAAGAGAAACCACTTCTGCAAAAGCATTGGTTGCGAACAGAAAACTACTAAATTTTATCCGAAATTTTCTAAAAGAGAATCAATTGATTTATATCTAAGCCATTACTGGCAGTCATGAAATACATTCTGTTTGGCACTCATTCTGTTCGAACCGTTCACTTCTCTCACTCTTATCCCCGACTCCTGACTATCACTACAATACGAAGAGCATCAGATCGAGTGATCATAAATGAAAACAAGAGAGCAGTCTATTAGACTCGGAATCGCTTTTTTCCATCGCTTTTGGGTTTTTATTTTTGTATGTTTTTCGGTTGTGTTGTGTTTCGGTGCAGATCTTCTAGTAATTCAACCCGTGGGGAAAGTATAGCACAGCACATACCCAACCCAGTCAGACTCCTTTCTCTCTCTCTCTCTCTCTCTCTCTCTCTCTCTCTCTCTCTCTCTCTCTCTCTCTTTGTGATCATCCGAGCGAAGATCAAACCAATAAGAGTTCATTTCTGCTCTCAGTTTCGTTAGTTTTTAAAACAAAATATTCAATAATTTGAATGCATTGGAGAAAGAGTGGAGCCGTCGGCTAATTATACGTTACTTTAATTATAAAAACTATAATAAGTTTTCCTGAAATTTAAAATAAATGTAATCAACAAACCCTACAAACCGTACGCCTTAACATTACTTAAGTTTTCTCTTATTTTTTTACTCTACCCTAACCTACCCTTACATATAATAGAGGCATAGCTTTGCATAACTTAATTCTTTTTGGATCATTACTCCGATATAAGAGAGTGTTTTGAGTCGAAAAACAAGTTTTTCTTCGTCTGAGCGAAAAACTACTCATTTACTGGAGATGTGAGAAATAAATCAAAGAAATGATTTCATTCTTCCAATTCTTGGGAGTTCTCGGATCCACTCGAGAGCACCGGTATATTAGTCGGGCTTTCAGTAAATTGAAATCAAATATCAGATAAAGCTTTTCAATGCAAAACAAATCAACAAAAGACTGAATATTTTTTGTTTTGAACAAACTTTTCAAACTGTGCGACAGGAAAAAGACATTCAAAATAGCAACCATTTAGTTTTGTTTTTGTCTGTTTAGTTTTATCTAACGCCCAATTTTACAGCACTTTGGGAAAAGTAAATTAAAAAATTTCCCAACTCTTACTGATATCAAGGTATCAAAAAACGTACCTTGATTAAAACTCACACATAAGAAACAAATTTTATCCTACAACTTATGAATCAACTTTAAAAAGGACTATTTAATAAGAATATTTTATATGCATTCTTAAGGATGTTGAAGCACCTTGGTGGTGTTTGATATAAAGTACTTCGTTTACAGTATAAAAGTCATAACGATATACTTGAAAATGAAAGCACAGAACAAACAAAACAAAAAACTATTATCAAAATTTTAGTTTTGTTTTGCAGGAGTAATAAAGTAACAGAAATTGTTTGTGTTTTACCTCTAATATAATGTAAGGAAAGACTTATAATAGAGTTCGACAATCGTATAAAATGGTCATAAAATCGAAACCAAACGATCAAAACTATCAGATCTAATGATATTCTGTCCATCAAATTGAATGTTCGCAGACATTAACATTGAGTCAAACATTGACTTCAGTGACAATAATCCAAAGCATGTATTTTCATTGCACACCATTGACAGCAATTTAAGTGCAAATCAGCGACCATTTGCTTTAAAACTAATCCCAAAACATAAACTCAGTTTAATTCTAGAGATAAGACAACATTTGAGTCATTATTTCGACTGACATAACATATTTGAGACTAAATTATTGGATTTCGTTTATATCCAATTCATTTGAATTTAATGAATTGAAAAGAGAGAAAAAATCATTTTAATAAATAATGCTTTGCATTGCATTCAAACCATTAGTGAGATTAAAGACTGTAATTACTTATATTCTTGTTTTACAGACTTTGTTTATCTGTCTGTTCCTATCATTGCATTCAATGACTGTTTGTCTAATTCTTGTCGATCTAAAGCCCTGTTTATGACTGAATTGTATGCCAATCGAGACATTAGTGCTGGAAAGTGTCATTCCGAGGGACAGAATAAGTTGTATCACTGTATTGCAGGAGCGCTTCATTTCTATGGCATATATTGAGTTATATACAAATAAGTTGATTGAACCAAATATACACTGAATTAGTCGTTCGATTAAATAGCTTTACTGCTTCTAATCGGATATTTCCGTAGAGAAACCAGAAAAATAAAAGTAAAGCACTGACAGAGAGGGAGGGTATATAACAAAGACTGAATATTGGCCGAGAGTTGCATTTGGATCACATTTTTGCACATAAAATATGTTTTATTGGGAACATTACAAATGTTTATGCATCAGAGCTTTTGGGCACTGCATTAGCTATATCTGGGCCTGAATGGCATGAGTGGTTGCCCGGCACTGGCGCTGACACTTGGGCTCCACCACAGTTGTGATGGCATTTTCACGACAACTAATATATTGAAGCCTTTGTTCTGTTGAATACATTTCTATTTGATTTGAGTCTAAATCAGGCGATAACTAAACCAATTCTTTTCGGATCAAAACTTTTCATTATTTTCATTAATGTTTTCTTTTTATTCAATTAGGAAATTAATTTGAATTAATTCAATCAATTTTCACCATTCAATTAATTAAATTCCTTGATATTTTGGAATTTGTAATAAATTTGAATTTTCATTACAAAAGAAAAGTTTAAATGAATGTAAAATATTTCCCTTTAATTAAAATTTGATTTAATATAACAGCTTTTCGTTATTTTATCGTTTAATCCCTTTTAATTTACAACTTGAACAAGAACCAATCTAATCCAGGCATTTTAAAATATAAGATTTGAAATGTAATCACGCTCAACTCTAATCCCAGTGGGCATAACTATAATAATTTGTTATTTTTGACAAGCACCAACCCTTTATCAAAAACAAGCATTATTCAAAAAATGCTTAAAATTAAACACTATAAGTATGGTCACATCAATTTTTTTATTTAAATATAAAATTGTAACTCATCAAACAAGATCTCAAATGCCTTGATCATCATTGCCAATATAGTCATTAATAAAGATGATTTTCAGACATTTTTCGAAATCCAGAGTTTGGATTGGAATTAAAGCCCATTTCTAATGATTTCTTCTCATAAAAGTCTAATAAAATTTATTATTTAACTCAATTCGAGGCTCAGAATAAATTTGAGCCAAAAATGCACTAATATTTGAACGAATGTTCAATGATCTCAATTTAGAGCTCAAATATTTCATTTCAAATCCAATTTAATTCCAAAAATTTTTTCTAATAATTTAAAGACTCGTAAATATATTTATTGAATACCGAGATAAAAGTGAACTCAATTTTGGCAAAACTCTATAGATTTTTGAATTTATTAACAAATATTTTAACTAATTTCAGAAAATATTGAGATAATTATGTCTTAAAATTGACTGAAATATTGGTTCAAATATTGGTCTGAAAAAAGAAATCCATTAATAAATGATTGAACAAAAGTCGCAAAATGTAAAGTCATTTGCGAATCAATGATTTAAAGTATGATTTCAGTATATTATCGTAAAGTAGAGAAAAACTGTTTATCTCAATAAACTAAGGACTCATTCATTACTTTAATATCCAAACTGAGAGTAAGAAACAAAACAAAATTTCAGTTCAAGAAGTAATACATCGAAAGTAAAACTAATGTCGAATTGTAGACCATTTTAAGAGAGAAATTGGGATAACATTTAGGATGAAGTTCTGTCTTCAGTGGAAGAGATTCAATGAAACGCGAAAAGAGTTAGTTTTGTTTTTTAATGGCATTTAAGACACTAAAAGTCTTAATGTCTGTTAAGAACTACACAAGAATTACATGATTTAGTTCGTCGGCTCTGAAATATATGCCCCGCGAAGAAAGCCGTTTCAGTTCAGGAGAGGGCGTCAAAAACACATTAGTTTTTTGGGAAATTTATTTTTGATTGTCTTTAGATGTCGGCCCCAATATAGTGCAGCTGCTGTTCCGCACAATATTTGTTCCTATAATGAGTGTTGGATTAATGCCATTCTGGGACTCGTTTTGATAGATAGCAGTCAATGATAGACTAAATTACGATTAAATTATAGCCAGAATTTAAACCATTTATTCAGAATTATTTTTATGGCCTCCTCTTCAGCAGTGAATTTGCCGCACAAATATAGATGAAAACGAATAAATAGATGAGTTTAAAGAATTTATGGATTTTATTTTTGGTGAACTACTCCTGCAATTTGACAATTCGATCCCAAAACTATTTTTGTTCACTTCTTTTATTTTTTTGCACTAAATTTATGATAATTTATTGACACATTTGGATGTGATTTATATTAATGCAAACTTCTTGTGCTAACAATATCTCGCTGGAGAATTGAGAATTGTTTTGATTGGCGGCACAACCTATCGTCCTATCATTTGTGTGTTGTGTGGAAAGGCATTCTGGCTAACAATAATGATTATTAGAGATAAAGACAATAATAAGTTACTCTTCGGCACATTAGTGTCGACACTTCACTATGTTTTTATCTAAAGGCAAAAGAATGCATTTGTCGGCCACTAAGTTGTCATTATTTGGCTCCGAATTCGCACAAAAATCTTATAATACCTGAGAATAAACTGAATTTAATGAAAACAAATTTGACACCGATTTGAGACAAAAAACAGGGATGAAAATAATCATTGAAATAAATCAGAGCCCGAATCCATTGAAGCGAACGACAAATAAATATTGCATTCATTGCATTCTTTTCTCCCATTTTCAGACTCATAGTAATTGTAGAGAAAAAACAGTTTTCATTTTCAAAGCCATTTAACTGAAAGCCATTGAGATTCTGGTCATTTGCTTACTCGCCCGCAAAAACATTGCTCAGGAATTTTAATATCAATATCACTGTTATCTACAATATTATTATTTTCCAAAACATTTTTCAACAGGGAATACAAATGAATTTAACTTGGCTCAACACTGTTGAAGCTTAGGTAATTTATCATTGGCGGCCAGGACAACAGAAATTCTAAATTTGATTTGAAAGAGTTTAAAAGCAAAGAAATGTCCTTGCGGCAAAATGAACACAAATTTTCTGGAAATATATTAGTGAATAAATCAGAATCTGTTGAGCGATGAGAACAAAATCAGTGCAAATCGATTCTGAATACAACATTAGGTTTTGTCGATTACTAAACACAACACAAAAGGCTTGTATGTTATGAAATGACTGAAATTCACTTCAAATGGATAACCATTGAAACCAATGTTGAAGACTATAGTCATTCATACAAATGGATACTTATTTATGTTTTTGTCATTCAATCAAATATTTTCTCAACGAAATTACAGAATAAACTTTCAGTGATATTACAAAAAGCATAAAACCTTTCTTTTAGTGAAATGAATTTTTTGACCTAAAAGTTGAAGAGTAGATAAAAACCGGAATTTTTCGAAACCAAAATTATGTTTTTAATTGTTTTCGTTACTGAAAAACAATTTTGAATTAATTATTACTTAAATGACATTAAAATAAATTCAATGTTATATAACAATCATCTGACGGCTTATGTTTGACTATCTGTGAACTGTTAGCAAAACGAAACCACTAATAGACATAGCGTTAAGTCGACACAACTTTGTTATCTTATATCCTGAGGGCTCGACTCAGTTGCACAGAGAAGAATGGAAGAGAGAAATAGAGGAAACTGACTCGTCGTCAAACAAATTGAAAGCCGAGTCAAGTAAGCAAACAGAATATACGGCCGACTCTTCGGTTCGACAAAAATTGATTCGCTTTTTTGTTAGGAGTAGTGTTTTGGAAAAATTCAAGCGCTGGCGACAAAAGTTTGAGTGAAAATTTTCACTCAACTCCTGGACATTCAATACATTTTTCAAATGACAAAAAAGAATAGTTTTCTTTCGAATTTCAAATTATTGCACAAAAATTGGACGAAAAATAAATGTTGAATTTCAAATCGCATGAAATTTGATCCATGACTTCGATAAAACAAAAGTCTTGTTTGACTTTCAATAATTTCTCAACTGATACATTTGATCAATCACAATTAAAAGCATTGAAAATCTTGACGGATAAAAATAAAAGCAAAGTTGATTGCGAAGAAATACCACCAAACAAATTGATTTAACCGAAAATTCCTCACAAGAATTGAGTTAATTTTGGAATTTTCTAATAAATTAACTTAAGTTTATTCGACCCTAAATTGAAAACATAGTGAAAATACGCGAAACATTTCTGAGCAATGAAATGGGGTTTTGCGCCAAACAAAAGCTAAGCCGACAAAACATCAGAAAATATTTCAATCATTGTATTGCTTCAGTCGAGTCTAATAAATAAATTATGCAATTAAAGAGATTTGTTATATGAGTGCACTTCAATAGGAATCCCAGTCTAAAGTTCGTGCGATAGATTCGAATACACACTCGCTCTTCGACAGAGTTGCACAGGTAGGTAAGGCGCTAACGCTTTGCCAATGCATTTAGAATTTATGGCCTAAATGTAGAGGCATTGGAATTATATTCTGTGTAACATTTGACCAAAAGATCCAGAATATAATAATAACTATTTATTTAATGCATTTCATTATCAGATTTTTATCGATTCAATTACCGAAATTGTTTTTCCAAATATATAATAATAATAATAATTAATGCACTTTTCAATTGATAAATTTATTTTGCTCAGTTTGGCACAAAAAATATTCATTTGTTTTGTTTTCAATGGAAAGTCAATTAAATCAAAAAAGTATTAACTCTACTCTGAAGACATACCACGACATAAGGCAATGGAAACCAATCAATAGATCACTCTTTTATGAACTTAATCTGAGGACATATTGAAGAGGGATTTAATCATTAAAAGAGAAGTCAGTCCGGAATAGCGGCTCGACTTCACTGTCGGGAATTCGCACAAGAATTTCATTTATTGCAATTTTCCATGATATCCAGGTATGTTTTATTTACACAACTTATTAGATTCTGATATCTATAAGTCTAGTTAGAGTAAAGACTCTACTGTGGAGTCAATTTTCATTATATTTGTCTAACAATCGGCTTTTGATGGAATTGTTTTTTGCTGACAAATATCAAACTCATATCACAATCTAATGTCAATTCTTAGGAAATAACTGGAATTCTTATCCTTACTCTCAATAAGACGAATACTTTCAGTTTATAAGATTTCCGCAATTTCGGAGACAATGATAAAGGGTTTTGATTGTTAAGAAATCTTGTCTTTCTCTTTTATAGTGCAATTTTATTTTAATTAAATTTTGAGCTAGGTAGAGGACTTCGTCACAACATTAACAGAAGTTTTATCAATAGATTTTAAGTGAATTAATTTATGCATATTTTCATTAATTTACTTAATTTATTCCTTCAAAGAGTTTGATTTGAAAACGACGGATAAGAATCTAGTTCAAATAGCGGTAGATAAATCGTTGATCGTTCACGAATTGGAAAATATTCTCACATAATAAGCATCGCATCAATGCATCCGTGGTTTCCATCTAATGGACTCAAATGAAATTCA
>JAQFXL010000022.1:0-49474 GCA_034693445.1 Edwardzetes edwardsi | reverse complement strand
TAAAAATTTATATCTTTTTATTAATATTTTGTAATATTTGTATTGAATTAGAAATTGTTTTTAAACCAAACGAAGTTATTGTTCTGATCTCATCGACTGTTTGTTTTCGCCCAAAATATCCCTGGTGCTTTTAATTCTGCCCGATCTTTGTGAAAGCGGCCGATTTTCTCTATGATCGATGAAATATAAAACCAATACAAACAATGGTATGGCTAATGAGACCATAATAAGATAGGCCACAAATAAAGTGATGTTGTGATTGCCCACCGATTGTGGCGTTTGGTTTTTATACAACTGTTGGAACGAAACACTTATACCGAAGAGAAACCCAACGATTACGACGACAGACACGTAAAGTATATTGACTTTCACCCAATAGTTCGGAGAAGTCGATTGAAAACGTTTTGCTTTAAGTAATTTGTAGATCGAAAGGGAAACCAAAACCAGAATAAATGATAAAATATTTGAAACGACTGCGTCGACAATCAACAGATATTCCCATTGTTGAGGAAAATGCCAACAAATTATATTTTCAGTACAAAAGATAAAAATCGTGTTCAGAAATGGAATGGTATTCAACCACAAGAAGATGAAGATTATGTATTCAAACCAATTAATTGTTGGCGACGGACGGCCTTTCAAATTAAGAGGTTTGTAGCTATGTTTGAGCCTAAAGCGCTGGTATTTAAGCCCGTGTTGGGTCAGAATTATTGGTGTGATGTCCGATAATATATTCGCGGTGAAAGTCCTATCAGTGTCCAGGTTTTGCACCTCAAATGAATAGACAAATACAGAATTGTTGTAACAATTGTGGGCTAATCTGACAAAACCCAACTTATCCAACGGCTGCTGTCGGCTCATCATAAACCGTATGGCCTTCTTCTCGGCTCCAATACGATGGCAGTGTTTTTTGAGCACTTTAGGCGGTGCTATGATTTTTGTGATCAATCGATGCTTTCTGTTATATAACTCGAACTGAAATGTGGTATCGATTGAAAACTTGGGACTAAATTCGCCTAGACACACAATCACCAAGTATTGGTGGGAATAATCACCGATAGGACACTTGTCTTTTACGTTTATTAACTTCTCGTCTGTTTCTTCGAGTAAATTATAAGCGATAACTATTAAAAGCAATACTAAAATCCAAACCAATCCTATTATGACTGAGGGATGGATTGCTGTTACACCAGAACTGTCGGAAGTGTTGACAAACAAGAAGTAATTTAAATTTGAGACAAGACTTCTAAAAAACCCCATTATTGATGTTTTGATAAGTTTTTCAAATATTTAATACAATTGTAAATCACTTTACAATCAAACGGTTATTCGTTTGTAAGGAATGAATGCAATAATAATTAAAAGTGCATTCAAACAGAAATTTGATTGAATTTGAAAATTGTTTGCAAAATGCAATGCAATTCATGACTTAATTTCAAATAGTATTGATTTTAAAGTTATTTACTGGATGACCAAGTTAAATTGAACAAATTCAATTTTAATAGCATTTATTATAAAAATATCAAAATCTGTTTTAAAACATAATATTTTTCATAACAAATAATAATTACATAAAATGTTTGTTTGCATACAAAAAGTCAAATTGTTTTTCGTTAAAATTATAAATTATTTCTTAAATTACAATAATTTTTTAAATACATTCAAAATTATTAACCAATCGATTGAGGCATTTGTGGTCCACATTATATGTCATGTCTGCAATCAAAGACAATTAATTGGTGTTTTAATTCAATTCAATTCTATACCTTTGAAATAATAAGAGATCCAGAATTGAAATCAAAAAATAATTTCAATTCAACGTAAATATAAGTTGACTTCAGTTCAGAGACTTTTGAGGCAAAAATGTTTTGAGTTTTTACATCAAATATATGAACAATGAGTTTAAAAATCATTTGTAGTTATGACTAGAAGTAGTTCTCATTTGGTTTCGACCATAAATCAGACCACTCTGAGGGTCGGCGAACAGTTTGACAGTTCCGGGTTCACTCTCGAACCTCACCATTGATGTCCGCCAATGGTTGGCATTTGACGCCTCCGACTCACAGCCACTGTCCGGCTGTACACTCGCTATAAAAATGACAAATGAGATGTTAATATCATATGAATTTCAATGTTTGAGGACAGGCTCTCACTTGGATATTGATATATATGAACGTCAGATCTGGGCTGACGTGGTGTTCGTTTGACTGTTGCGTAAATGGCTTCGTGATCCGGGTTATACTATAAGGAACAGACAGATAGTGGTCTTAATAGTTATTAATTATGTGATGGAACTGATAGTCGAGTGTAAGACATAAATAATAATAATATCTGTTTAATAGAAGTGGTGTAGGATTTCATAGGACTCTGTCCTAACTCTATTCCTAAGGACTGGTGTCTGTTATACAGAAATAATCAATTTGTTACTGATTTGTGTGGAGAGGATCGTGACATAGCATTGAGTGGCACTCGTTCTTCATTTTCACTAATTTTGGTCATAGCGTATGGGACCGGATAGTGAAGCATACTTTGCGTACAGCCATCCTCTGAAGGCATCGATAGCTTTTTCACATGACTGGCATCCAATTCCGTCAAATTAACGGTTTCTGTACAGTCCTGTTGTGACACTTTGTTTGGACTATAATTGGCTGTAAAGTCACACAAAAGCAGATATTAATTGAATTTTATTCTCAAAATTAAATGAAAGTCAAATAAAACTGTTTTATAGAGACTTTGATTTGTTTTCGACGAAAACTTTTCATTACTCACAATAAACATTAGATCCATGTCTTGGCTTTCGAGTGAATATCACATAAACCAGTGATAATAGAATTATCACAACGACTAACGATATTATCGACGGCACCACAACCAGTACGTCAGCATAAAACGGCACTGGAGTGGCAGACTTACTGCTGGACAGTATTCCCGGCTCGTCATCTGATTGGACACAACGATTGGTTAGGAATTACTTTCGTATTTTTATAACCAAATTAATGGTTAAATGTTTTTCGCTTATAAAAACCTAATAAAGGGAGCGGTGATGTCGTGAAGGAGTACTGGGCTTCGGTACTGCCCGCCTCATTAAATGCAGTTATCTTTATGTCATATGTCGTCGAAGGCATTAAATCACTCAAAACAATATGTTTTTGGTCAGTAATCGCACGATTGGATAGCGATATCCATTTGCGACTCTTTTGCAATTTGTACATCACTTCGAATGATGAGATACGACACCCGCCTGTCCTCACAGTCATCAAATGATAAGAATAATTTTCAATCAATAAAAGGTAGTTTTGAAAAGTCTTTTTGATAATAAAATAATTTTATTATCATTTTTATGAGATGTGATTGAATTGATTAATACCGTCGTGAAAGGCATCCAAATATATTGTGGCGGCGCTGGTATTGACGCTCAGCAACGAGTTCTTATCGGGTGCAACAGGAGCTGCAAAAAACGAAAGGAATGGCAGACAGTATAACCTCTGATAAGACTTTTTTCATTATATTGTGTCTAAAGAGGACTAAGGCTTCAGAAATGCGAAAGAAATGAAAGACTGAAAAAATCAAAATAAGTATTTGGAAAACGCAATAAAACTTCAATTTAATGGACAGACCCTTAAAACTTGACAAAAGAGTAGATATGTTTGACTTTGGGTTCATTTAAAGACCAAAAATAACTAAACAATTGTTAGCCAAAAGTCTAAATGTGAACCAAAAAGTGAAAACACATTTCGTTTCGAGTCATTTGAGAACTTTTTTCAATAATTTGGCTTAAACTCGATTTGCGATAAGAATTTGTGATCGAAATATAAATTCAATTGTGAGCTAACATTACATCCGAGTCTCGGCTTAAATGACAGTCCTTTTAATCAAAACAATGAATAAACATTGGAATTGATTTTGAAATTCTGGGTCAGAATAATCAGGAATAGAAAATTGATTAATATATTGTCTGCGAGAAAACTAATTATTCCCAAACATGTGATGCAAATAATTATATGAATTTGAAAAGAGAGGGATGGGAGGGATCACTCATATAAACTAATTGTTATTAAAAGACAATCTATAAAAGTTGTGCTCAAATCAAATTAATTTGAAGTTTTATTCCTCTCCTGAGTGCTATTCTCTACTATTAAGCCTTAGTTTAATACTTCAATGTTTAGGCCATTCAAGTGTTTACTATCTATTTCTGAAGGCTATCGGAAACAATTTGACGTTAATTTTCTGAATTACTATTGAATATCGGATTAAAGGCTATTCTGAGTTTGAAGTCACGAATAATTTTCAGTCATTAAAAGATTAATTGAAAATAGTTTTGAAGTGATTTTTATGAAACAAATGACGGTTTTATCAGAATATTTGTAAAAATAACTGAATTATTCAAAATTGTTATCAAAGAAGTGAATCAAACAAAAGAATAAAAGAAATTTGAAAAATGAATTCAAAGTTGAAACTGATTTTTAGGAAAAGATAGTGTCTGTCAGTGGTATATGTCTTACAGGTTCCGTCTGTTTTTGCAGAGACAATACTGGAGGCATCGCTTTTGCCAACGGAATTGAACGCAATTAAGTAGTACTGATATCTTGAGCCACATTTGAGCCATTCGTGAGTATAAGATTTGGTATCAGTTAATCTCAATTCATCCCAATCTTCCGACTCTTTCTTGTGATGCAGAATAAATCCTAACCAATAATAAGACATATAATGAAAACGATAGCCATTACTCTCAATGTTGACATTAATTCAGTTTTCTCTCTACTCTATTGTCTCAGAGAGCGCTGGTATACAATGTATAAGTGAAAGGCTCACTGACCAGTGGCAGGGGTCGAGTCATCCGAATTCATTATCCACGAGAGCTGTATTGCGTTAGCCGTAGCGCTGACCACACGCAGTGTTGGAGCGGACGGCGGATCTGTTTTAATCACATGAAATACAAATTATTGAGAACTGGTATCACATTATTCACAATAAAACTCAATACTCTTTCCGGGGCTGACATACAACTAATCTCTGGCTCTAAAACTTTAAGCTTTATTTCTGTCTAAACAGAAGACAAAGTTTTCTCTTATTTGACACAAAATTAGATTTATATTCATTGCTATTTTGCAGACATTCGCAGATAATCCTCAATCTGTAGAAGTCATACATCAGAACCAAATGAATGGAGAATTTTTTGCTTCTCTTCTGAACGACTGAATAAATTCAATTAACATATAAATAAATTCTGTGCTCCGATTCGGATGTGGATATCAAACGCTCTGTGCTCTCAATTCAATGAGATTTTGATGAATAAAACCCGGAATCAATGCGAAAGACTAAGAGTTTGTGAGCACTGAATGAAATATTTTAAATATAAACGGCGAACCGTTTTATCTCAACTCAAACGGAGATTATTATTATTATTATTATTCCGATCGAAAGGATATTCAAAAGACGGAAATTAAAATCTATTTTTCATTATTTTTATTATTTGTTATAAACTGAGAAATAATTATTTAAATTTTAATTCTGGAATTCACTTAAACGGAATGCAAGTCTAACAGAAGGAATGACCAAGCTCAATTCATACTATGAGAAGTGCTTATATTTTGATTAAATTTCAATTTTTGTTTAACTAAAGCTAATTCACTGTGAAACTCAAGTCAAATCCATTTGCATTTTGACTAATATCCCCTCTGGCCGTCCCCGACGCAAAGAAATTGAACAGCATATCAGACAAAGTGAACTGAAATCTTATTTTTAGCGCTATTTTAATATAAAACAAATTCAATTTAATAAAACATTTGCTTTTGAAGAGAAAAAACATTTGAATTTCAGCGAAGAAAAAGAAATCAAAGGATCAGTTGAACTCATATTAGAGGAAAAGACGACTTTTCCCTAATTCGATGAAAATGTCTTTGAAATTAGATTCAGTTGTTGGGTATAATCGAGTGGAAAGAGTTTAAGAGATTCCGTGAATAATATTAAAGTGAATAACATTTCAGTGTATAGAAGAAGAAATAGTTGTCTTTTTGTCGAAAACTATGAAAAATGAATCAAAGAATAGTTACCGATATCTAGTGTTTTGACGAACATGGGCTCAGAGGAAGGACCGGCACCTTTGCTATTGTATGCCTGCACTATTATTTGATACTTGGTCGAACGAATCAATTCAGATATAGTGCACTCTTCGACAAATGCATCGTTTTTTACTTCCAGCGTCTTATAGACAAAGTCTTTGTTCATTTGCTGGACATTCAAAGAGTCGGAAACTTTGTATCCGACATAATATCCACGTATTTGGCCGTATTGTAAGTCCTTCCGCGGAGACTTCCAACTCACCTATCAATCAATAAAAATTCAATTCAACCAATCATTTATTGCAAAATTTGTAAAAAAAATACTAAAATAAACTTTAAATGAATTTACAAATAAATAAATAAATAAAAGTATTATTCGTTTTCAATGAATAAGAAATGCTTTGAAAACAAAATTTAAAATTCAATGAATTTATAAAACGGATAAATATTTTTTCAAATTTGCCCCAAAGAAAATTGAGACATAAAAAAGTATTAAGGGATTAGAAAATGGTTTTAAAGTAAAGTAAAATAAATTGATTGAAAATATTAGTTGAAAAGGTATTGACACTAATCGTAGTCATCAAAGAAAATAACGTTTCAAACGTTTGTTCGAAAAACACATTAAAATAAAAGGGAAAGAATTGAAAGAAAGGTATATTTTATTGGATACAGACCTTAATCGACTTTGAGCTTAAAGGAACGGCTTTGATATGTAATGGAGGTCCGCCCGGTGTTTCTTCAATTGTCTTGAGTATTATCACTTCGCTGGCCTCACTCTTTCCCAACCCATTAATAGCAAAGGCTCTTATTTGGTAATTGGTAACGGGTCGTAAACCTCCGACAAGAACTGACGTCTCAGATGCCGATACCGTTATGTTAGGCGTACGAGTCGTCCATTTATCTAATGATTAAAAGCAATCAAATCAATGAAATTTTTTTCCCAAGAATTTCAAGCATTTTATGGCTTAAATTAAAATTGAATTTAATGTTCAAATATTTCAATGAAAACAATTTGCTGTTCAAATGTCAGGAAGTACTGACCCGTCTCTAATTTATACTGAATTAAGTAGTGGATGATAGGACTGTTGCCACTGTATGGGGGTGACCATGATATTCGTGCTGATCTCCCGTCGTGTTCCAAAATGTTAAGATTTGATGGTGAGTCCGGAGGTTCTGCAAAAAAATGAGACAAATTTTCAATAGATTTCTTCTCATAAATAATAAACGAGTTATTTATTCTGTTCCAACACTACAGTATGTCAACAAAATTAGATGAATTAGTGGCGAGTCTTATATTTTTTTCTTCGGGTTTAATAAAAATGTATATTAAATACATAGTAATCAACAAAAGTATGCGAAGAGATTAAAATGAGTGTCAAAACAAGTCTCAAACAATGTATTAATAACATTAAAGATGACACAAACGAATGGCAGATAATTTTTAATTAATATTCTTCATGTAAGGCATAAATACCCTGCATAATTAGCTGAATGTTGGTGTCATCGTGTCCGTAGGCATTACTCGTCACACAACTAAACAGAGCGCTGTCTCTTCGGTCTGCGTTACGAATAATAATCTCTGATTTAATTCCTTCGCCAACTATTGACTCGATGAGCTCATAGCGGGGATCTTCCCGTGGACTAAACGGCAATTTGTCTTTGAGCCACGAAATGGTGATCGGCCTAAAAGACCATTTGTTTTACTCAACAATCAATACATTTGGGGAAACATTTCGGAAAACATTTCAAATATTTAAACAGTAATCACATACTTGTCTCCAATGGCTTCGCATTTAATCTTTGCTTCGAGTCCTTTCCTCACAGTCTCTGCTCTGAATTTAGTCTCGAAATGTGCGGCCACTGATCACAACGAGAGGAAGACATAAATAAATAATATGTTTGAATGCGATTAAGTCTAAACTCCTATTTTTTGTGTTGAAGTAAACATTTTTTGACTAAAAATCTCTTTTAAAAGTCGACTTCGAAAACCTGTCAAAACATATCAATTTGAAGGCTGAGTGCATACCATTGACAGTAAGTTTGATGACTTTGCTCAGACCAGGACCGATGCCATTAGTGGCGGCACACATATAGTAACCACTATCAGATCGCTGAGCATTATGTATGGCCAGTGACCCGTTCTCGTAGGGACGCAAATGGGAATTAGAAGTAATCGACTTGAACTCAGACGGAGGCTCACGAAGTAATCCTTCAGAAAATGTGATGAAAAGCATATTGAAAACGGTTTAGTCTTTGGGCTTACTTTCAAATATTTATCTATTTTTTTTATTTTCATATATAACTTGCATTTCAGACGAAAGCCAACGAAATTCAGATATAAATATGAAATGAGAAGAAAAACGAATTTCTTATATAAGAAAATGTTTCTTCTATTCTCTCTCTCTTAAGTAAAGACCTTTTCATGTGTTTGTCTTCGTATATAAAATACATATCTAAAAGGCTTTATCTGAAAAACATATTTCTTTTTCCATTTGAGTGCAAAACTAAAATACATTAACTTTTATTACCTAAAAATTTAATAAAAGTAAGAGTTTTTTTCAGAAATAAAAACCTTTCCGGAGATTAATATAAATGAAACGTTTAGAGAAAAGTTTGTTATCTCTATTTTGAATGAATATTTTCTCAATTATTCAAATTTATTGAAAATTTTACACTAAGGAAAAGGTTTTGCTATGGATTATGGCAGTGGTATCTATTTAGGGAACGGTATAAAACAGTTGTCTCATTTTAAAAGTAGTGTCTTCGGTAATATTGTCATTAATTGGGAAAAATTGAATGAAAAGGTAATTATTTTGAATTCGAGTACTAATTAGTGAGAGACTAATCATTAATTACATTAATTTAATGTTAAGTCAAGCCTTAAGTCTGATTAGCAATTCATTCAATATATATGCTGTGGATTCAAATTCAAATGAAAAACCAATTTTGAGTACTGGATGTCTTAGGAAACAGCACTCGAAGAAGGCAACTACATGTGCTCTGCAGTGAAGTGGCTTTAAAGTGAGACTACAAAACGTAATCGCATTGTTTTTATGCAAATTTAATTTGTTTGCAAAGAAAATCTAGTTTTGCAAGAATTTAATTCTATTTAATTAGATTATGATAAGAAAGAGACAATTTTGAATTTTTCTAATTATCTTTATTTCTAAGTAGAGATTGAAACTGAAATAAAGATGAAAATACCCAGCAATTTGTGGAATGAATGGCATAAAAGAGAAATAAACTTTATTTTGAATTTCAAATCAAACTAAAAGTCATTTCGGAGGAGAATTGTATGCCATTAATGTTCGTCCAAATAATACTTATTTTCCAAACAATTTTGAGAGCAAAACATTTCAACGCAAACATTTATCTCAAGTAAATCTAAAGGACTATTGCTTTCCCTTCTGTATAGCCAGTGAATCTGTTTTGCAATCATAGCTAACATTCAAACTAAAAGCTATTTTATTTTCGATCAGATTTTTGGTTCAATTCTAGTCCTGTTCTGACGGACAGAAAGTCCAAAAGAAAATAGAAGTGAATTTCTAACAAATTTCAAAATAAAAGTATATCTTTTGCTATCATTAAATGATGATCAGAGAGAAAATATTCACTCAATTCTGAGCCAAAATATCTCTTATTCTCTCGTTTTTTGCCTATACTTATCGGTATTTCATTTTTATGTTTGAGTACCGCATATAATAAGCTTCCTTTGGGTTCAAAACGACAGAATTCACTCTTTTTTTATAGTTATTGTTATCGTTTGGAAAACTTTCGATTTTGACGCAAATCTTTTCAATATTATCTTAAAACAAAACGTCGAGAAACAAAGTATAAAAAGATGACCAGAGAGCATAAGTGATGGTTATTTCTGTTGCTTACCTTCAGCTCTGGACCAACTGATAGTTGGCGGGGGATATGCATCGGTATCACAATCGATAATTGCGTTCCTGCCCTTCACTACGGATGTGTCGATCGGCTCTATCCGCCAACGAGGAGGCACTGCATTTGCAGGAAATTCATATGAAAATTGAGTTTATTTTCAATTCAAAAATGCATTTAAAAGTAATTTCATAAAATCAAAGTTCAAAATAAATGAAATAAAAGTTAATAATAAACAGGATTTGAGAACTAAAAAAAATTCTCCATTATTTCGGATTATATTTTTAAGACTCAAAATATTATTAGATTTGAGACGTGACTCAAAATATGGTATAAAAACTAACTTCGGATCAAAAGAAAAGAAATAAAAACTCATTAAAATCTGATTCATCAAAGGTTTGCGAAACAAAAACAAAAATAGAGTCCAACCAATAGGTTTGGTATTAGCTTCTGGAGCTATGCCTCCAGAAAATTGAAAGTCAAAGAAATGCCTTTCCCTCAGAACTATGGTTGGGCTCTGATTTTGGGGCTCTACTAACAATAAGAGCAAAAAACGGGAGAAAAAGAATAATAAAAAATAATGAAAAAATTCTCAAACATAAAAAATATAATAATGTTATGGATGTAATGCTCAGCCCATACCGTGTATTATCATTGAGGCACTATGACTGCTACTTCCAGCTGCGTTTGAGGCCACACATGTATAATTGCCTGTGCAATAGTCATAGTAAATCCAATATAATATCGTATAATAGGAGGAAGAAAAATATATTTTTCTTCATTTTTTAATAAAAGTCCAAATGTTGTAATCAAATAACTTGTTGTCTACCTCTATGGTCGGGTTGGACCGACTCGAAGGCCAGAGTCAGCGAATATTCGGTCACATGAATCAAATTAGTCTTTGAGAGGACGCCGTTCGACAGTTTTTTGCCGTCTTTATGCCATTCAATCTGTTTTTGATGCGATTTTATTATTCAATCGATTAGTTTGTCGTTTGAGTGGTAAAAGTCAAACAAAAATATAACGATAAGAAACTTCAAATCAAAATCAATTTGTTTTAAAGTTTTTCTTCTCTTTGTTTCTCTTTTCTGACAATAATAGTAATGATTTTTGAAACGATTGGAGAGTAAAGTGAAGAAGAGATCGAAGAAAGAGAAGGGAGAGAGAAATGGATACCTGAATCGGTTGATCGCCTTTGACAACAGTACACAACAAATTATATCGTTGTGATTGATGTAAGGACTTCGGAAAACTGAACGGTTCAATGATTGGCCGCACTGTTAGTACAAAACAATACAAAATGTAGACAAATTGTATCAACTCTTCTGCTTGTTAACAAAAGTTCAATTCAGGAATGTGCAGCTTTAGCTCAGTTATTGATTAGATACTATATACTTGCTAGCTTAACTTTCGAATGGATTTGAAATATAAAATTAAACTTAATCCTTGAAATTTCGCTAAATCAACTAGGTTCATTCAACAATATGGTTTTAATGATTTTTTGGTCATTCATGTTGCATGGTTCAACTCTGTGCACATCCCTGTAACGCACGCTTTTTATTGCAAAATCATTATTTGGTTAATAATCCATAACATTTGTGTGGGTTTTGGCGATAATGTGATAATTTTTGTGATTAAAAGCAAGAACCGAGTCATTAATGTTTGACTAAATTATTAAAATAATTGAAAATTCGTATCCATTAGTGAAAAGAGACATAAGTATAGCGCTTGGAATCCATTTCATGATTGAAGAGATATTTCCTTAATATTTGTTTTCTCACATCAATTAAGTTATGGATGAGAAAAGTGTAACAATTTTTATGGTAAAGCAATGCTTTAAATTAATAGACAATATTCTTATCTCTCTTCAAACATATGGGATATCCTTACGCCTAATGTTTTTCACAGGAATATCAGTCAAACCGAACGACTAATAGCTGGTGCTATACATTGTATAAGACAATGGGTTTTATGGTTATTAATATATAAAATGTTTCACTCAAATGGTATGATTCGGGTAAATGTTTGAGGCGTTAACCGTTTATTAAATATTAATGGATTGCAACAAAAAGCGTGTCTTAAATAAAATATGAATTTTCATACCTAACACCTGGACAAATAGTGTGCCCTGAGCGTTGTGCGACTCTTTTGTCTGTCGAGCGATGCAAGTATACCGGCCCTCATCTGTGGCTCTCTCCAGATCGACAACTGTTAAAGTGCCGTTTGGGAAAACCTTTTGCCGGTGATTATAGGGAAGACGTACTCCTTCTGCACAAACAAATCCATTAAAACAATCATCAATTAGTTTGAGGTGTGATTTGAGTGCAGAATAAGTGCGAAACAAAATTTAAACTCAAGTTTCAACTAAAAGACAGAGGAATTCCTTATTTGATTGAGAAGGTTGTGATTTTTCAGCACTTGTTTGAAAAACAGTGGAGAAATTCAAGTGTAAAAGTGCTTAACTATTGGGAAATGCTGTAAAAAATGATACACTTGTCTGAGCAGTTTGTCTGCCCTATCAATAACACAATGAAACTTATGAGACGGACGACGAGTATTGGCTGAGGACTCGATTTTTAGCCAATTATAAGATAACCGACTGATAAGAATCTAATCGATTGCTAAGAATTAAAGTGATTCTTGTTTTTGCTATCTTTATGTTTGCCTCTTATGTCAAGTTTTAGAGTAAAACACAATTTTTATCTGAAAATCCTTAACAGAGCCTAATGTGAAATGTTTGGCCCAAATGTCATTTGCAGGGATAGGTCACTGATAGGACTGACAGTTAATAACGAGTCAAAGATGGCTAAAATAGTGCGGTTACGTCAATGTATTAAAAATGATTACTTCCCTTTTCTATCGGATCAGAGCGACGGCTCATATATTGGGCTTAATTTAAATTAATTTATGAGACAAACGTGTCGTTCAACTCATCATATAATTCATTAAATGACGCGTAAACTCAACAAAAGGCCAAATAATTTCTGTGAAATATCTCTTTCGATACACAAAGTCATAGAGAATGGCAATCAATGTCTTCCCTTATGAAAGACAATGATATAATGAATTGGCGCAGAAGGACAGGGATGCCATTCCCTAACAGGGAATGACAACAACTTTAAATAGGCATTGATTTAATACAAGGCATGTAATTGGAGTCAAATTACTTTTAAGATAAAGATTCTGACAAATAGTAATCAAAAGTAATTTCACTAAACATTTAATTAATGGTAACTCCGAAACGACTGAACGCTTATCATAAATACCAGAAACAAATTTGAAGCCATACTAAGCAACTCATATACAATATCCTCGACTACTTAATTCTGTCGTTAATATTTGTTATTTTGTTGGCCTCTTATTCTGGGCTTATGTATTGATATGTGTTTATGGCATATAAGAAGTAAAGATTATTTGTAAGAATATTTATGTTAATCGCAGTCAACAACCGACTTATTAGTCTTATTAGAAACAAACACTTGTGCTAATGGTATACCTCTTTCCCAAACAACGACATCAATAGGATATCCACCGGTAGGACATGTCAGTGACATTCGTTCACCGGCCACAGCAGTCATATTAGGCATTGCTCTGACACTCGGCTTTCCAAATATATTGATTTTAGCCGAGTGTCGAATAGCGGTCACGTCATTGGCAGCCGTACACGTATACAGACCTCCATCTGTTTGAATAACACAATCAGATCATTAGTGACTCAAATGAATACATTATGAGTTGATTTTGCATTACCTTCAGGTGTTGTTTGAGATATGTTTACATAACTGACCAGAAGTGCCTCACGAGTCACGTAATCACCAGTCCTATATCGGGAATTCTCCGGGACTGCAATATTGTCATAAACTTGCCAGGTGACCTGAGGGATCGGGTTTCCAGACGCCACGCACTAGAGTGAAATTATTATTCAAATTATTAAGATGGTTTCTCTGACAATTAGACTAATTATTTAAGTAACTAGATCATTTTGATGATAATAATTATTATGGGTTAAAGCATCAAGAATAAGGGCAATACATCATAATTAAGAAGCACAAATCCTGTTCCTCATATTATGTGTTTATAAACACGAATATGTGTTTCGACTCTATTTATAATCTTATTTGTAATTCAATTTATTTTTGGACTCAAAGCTCACGTCAGTCGCGAAATGAGTCAAATAATGATAATTCTGTTCAAAGAAAATATGAATTTACATTAAATTAGAAAATTTGATTATAATTATAATCAAATCATAACTAATATTTGTGATAACATTCGTAGTAATTATTTAATAGTTTTTAATTCTCTAAAACAGTTGAAGCGCTCAGAGAGAGAGAGAGAGAGAGAGAGAGAGAGAGAGAGAGAGAGAGAGAGAGTGAGAGAGAGACTCGGCTTTTATGTTAACTCAAATGAGTTTCTTCTAATTATGTGTTTTTGACTCATAAAATGAAATACGACAGCAATGAATGCATTGTTTATAAATAGATGAGAAACATAGAATTTCAAGCAAATTAGTAACCTGGGGTTTTCTTGAAATAAAATTTCTATCTTGATCATATTTCAACTGATAATGTTATAATTCTAAATGATACTTTTCCTTATCTCATAGCCTAATTGCAAGTTTATTTTAGTGTCGGTCTTATGTCAACTGTAATAAACAGTTTAGATATCAAACCATTGAAAACGCAATAAAATTAACGGAAGATTAGGATTTCGTAAAGAATTATATGAAAGTCAATAATAATCCGATTGATTATTTCCAAGTTTATCATTTGATCAATGAATAAGTCGAGTGTGAAATATGGATATAATTTAGTTGACTTCTGACTTATTCAGTCCTTAAGAGGAAATGACAAAAGGCTGCAGAGTTTTAAGCCATAGGTTTCGTGATTTACACGCATTTTAAGGAATTTGTTCGCCAATTGATTGTCTTTTGTGAGGACTTGCCTTACATTACATACAAATGGATAAAAGATAACCAAAAACAACATTTTCTTCTTCAATGCATTTGTTTTCTTATTGTGCTTTTGTTTTAGTCCTCTATATTGAGACCTCTCCTCAATTGAGATTCAATCAACACAAAAGCACAGAATGAGATTCAGATGTCTATAATCTCATTGTAAATGATTCCGAAAACATTTTGTTCGTTCGGAAAATTCAAGTCATGTGTTCTGAGTTGAAAATCAATTTATTTACGTAAAGGAATGGCAATAAAGAAATAAAGAGAACAAAAGGAAAGGGAAGACAACCAAAAAATGGCTGGAAATTAGAATACCAACAAATTGTTTGAGTAATAGGAGAGACAAAGAATGTCATAAAAAATTAAACTCAACTCAAAAATTAGTCTTAAATTGAATTTGAAAACAAAAATCTAATTATGGAATCGATTTTTGTTTGAATACTCCTCAGAGTCTTCACAAAAGTTAGACAAATGTTGAGTACATGTGTTCTTGTATTACCTTTAATGAAAGTGGTTGACCCGGTTGTAGGGTTTGCTCCGAAAAAGTCGATAGAAATACTGGCGCGTCGTCTGATAAGGATTTCATAGGAATTACGGAAATAAATGATGAAAATAATTATTAGTTCAATAGAAGGGTTTAAAAATAATGATGTGCTGCTTCTAACCTCCCAGATCAATTTGAGCGCCGGCCTGAACTGAATCAAACTCATTGTGAACTAAGCATTGATACATCCCTTTGTCACGTCGTTCCACATTTGAGATCTGTAGCAGACTTCTGGATAACAGTCGGATTCGTGAGTTTGTGACAACTGGTTGGCCGTTGTGTAACCATTCCAGAGAATTGACTGGTGTGCCCGACACAGTACAGTTCAGTTGAGCGGTCTTTCCAACGTCGACTGTTTCCATGCGGGGGTGGATTTCAGCCGAAAGAGTTACTGAAAAAAAGTATAATTTCTATTGAATTTCTGCTCGTATTCTTTGATTTTGTTTGAGCCAACACTCCCTCTAATAGTATCAGGAAATCACAAAAATAATAACCAAAGAAAATACAATGAATTTTGAGTCGGAAAAGTGTCTGTTTGAGAAACGTGTCTACACTTTGACTGTTTCATTGAAAGACTGATCAGTGAATTGAGAAATAAAAATGAAAAATACTTTTTATACACTATTATAGTCGCAAAAAGGCATTAATTTAGTGAATCAATTGACACAACAAAAAAAGTCAAGAGCTCTGAACAAAGAGCACAAAATGGGATGAAATGAAAAATAAAAAGTCCTTCACTTTTAGTCTTTGATAAGTATTGAGTCGAAAATGTCATTCAATGAGAAGAATATCTTTCAATAAAGTTTTGATATATTTCTTGTCTAATATTTTTTGGATCAATAATAAGAACAAATAGTGAAAAGACATTAACTCCTTATATATAAGAAGAATAAAACTAAAGATTGAGACGAATGTTAGTATCAGAGAAAAGGATTTCTCCCCGAATGTGAGGAAAATGTAATAATAATAACGATTTCTAAGAATAAGAATAATAACAGTAATAGAAGTGATAGTAATGAACATAATTTGGACAAAACGTTTCAATACTGAAGATGTGATCATAAGATTTGATTGGATTTTGTGTCTGTCCTCAATGGTAATAATTGTCGGCAACTGATTTAAGTTTGATGAGTGTGTCCTTACCGGTGACAATGAGCTGAGTTTCAATCATTTCGGAGCCGACGCTATTATTAACGCTGCATCGATATGTGCCCGCGTCTGAAAGCATGACCTGTCTTATTTTCAGCGATCCATCATTTTGTCGGATTCGATTGAAGGCTATCTGTCTAATGGGTTGTGCGTTGCGATGCCATACATAAGTAGGAACTGGAAAGCCTTGTGCGGCGCAGCCCAGTTCGGCGTCCTCTCCCTCGGCGACCACTACCACCGGCTTACTGTCTGTTATTCTCGGCGGTTGATTACTGAATGCTTCTACAAAATTAATTGAAAAGAAGTGTAATTTTTTTTGTCTCACATTATATGCGGTTCTAAACAATTATTTGTTGTCATAAATAAAAAGGAAACAAAAGGAAAGTCTCTGAAAATTAATTCTTCCCTCCATTCAAATGAATGAATAATTTTGCATAAAAATACAATTTTGAGACTATTTTTCTGAGTAAACATTGAATTTAATGCAAGTCTGGAAAAAAATTAATTTTTCAATTAATGTTTTCTAACAATTTTTGCTATTCTTTCAACAAAATGAGTAATGAAATATTGTGGGCAACTCTTATTGTCTTTTGGTTTATAGTAACGATGGATATAATAGCGGTTGAAATGTAATGTTTTATGAAATTAATACTTTTCTCCTCTTTTTTAATGAATTGAATTTAAGAAAATTGTTATGAATTTTAAGTAAAAACTGTATTAAAATACAAACACTTATTTGAATAAATTGTAGATTATTTGAAAGCAAGCCATAAGTTTGAAAATTTAAAACAATTTTCATTTGTCTGTTTAATAGTCTTAACAAATGGGAGACTATTTTGTGGTCGAAATTTAGAGCAAAACTAAATGAGGAGTCATTTAAAGACTGCGATAAATAGGACTTCAGATTTGGAGCAAAACTTTTCTCTAATAAAATACTATTAATTCTGTTATGAAATTGCGATAAAAAATTTGTAATAAAAAAGTTGAGCAAAAAATACAATAAATAATAGAAAACCATTTTCTTCGATAATTTACGATAAAAGCCAAACAAATGACAATAAATAGACTTTTTTTTCTCAACAAATTGAATAAAAGCATTGAAAAAATGAAGATAATAGGAATGGCCTACCGGTGACATAAAGGCGTCCGACCGATGAGCTAATCATTGTTTCACCGGTGAGTTTGTGTCTGACCTGACATCGAAAAGTCTTTAAGGCATCACTTTGTTGTACGCGACGGATATGTAGTTCTCCGGACGAGAATACACTGAAACGATCGCCTGATATGTGAAATACAATTGAATTAATCAATCAATAGATGAATAAAATCAACGCTTTTTGACAACAAAACTATTGATTCTTCAAAAGTAAAAAAGAGTGGACTTAAGAAAATGATTTATAAGAATAAAAAAGTTGTGTCGAAATGTTTTGATAGTTAACTTAAAGACGAGAAAATAATGATAAAAAATGTTGGTAGTAGTGGTGGTGAGGACATACCCGACAGATCATTGGCTTGAATGAGAGTATTTGAGTCTTGAATCCAAGAGACGACATCAACAAAATCTTTAATAAATCCGGGAATATGGCAGCGAAAGACCGCTGTATTGCCAACGGTTACGAAGTCATCATAAACTTCGACCACATAGTGCTGTTGAACCACTGGAAATAGACGGCACAGAATGAGGCATCAATACAACAGAGAGACAACAAATTAGATACAGAACACGGAATTGAAAGAATAGATATTTTATGAGATCAAAGATAACATCAAATTTTTAGATATAAATATAGTTTCAGCAAAAAAAATGAAAGTTTTCTTCTTTTTTAAAATGAGAGCTAAGAGAAGAAAACGAGAAAAAATAAGACAAATGATCCAAATGTGTGAAACTTGAGATAAATTATATATAAAAATATATATAAAGATCAATGAAATGTTAGCTATTGTTCACCAAATGTCTCAAAGAAAGAGAAAATTGCAGAAAATTTTTTCGATTCTTTTATACCTAATTTCAAACTTAAATTTACTCTCTTTTTTGTCTAGAATCATTTTTATATTGTTCTTTATTTTGATAAACGAACCCATCCTTAATGGCAGTCACTTTTTTAATAAGTGAAATAAAAGTTACTCAGTTTTGTTCATCAAAAAAGATCTTTTCTATTATTCTTGATATCTAAGCGTTTGCTAACAATTTTCTATATTAAAAATATCGCATTTTTTACGTTCTGTCAGTGAATAGACTTAAGAATATATGAATTCGTTAGAAGTCATTAAATTGTAATTTAAAGCTCTCTCTCTCTCTCTCTCTCTCTCTCTCTCTCTCTCTCTCTCTCTCTCTTTCTCTCTTTCTCTCTCTCATGTGTTGAAAATTTTAATTTCAGCGAATAATTTATAAGTTTTCTGAAATTTACATTTAATTAATCCTTTCGTTTGTAGGAAAGAGCAATCGATGCATGAGTTTTAAATTTCTAATATGAAAACATCTTTTTTCCATTGAAGCCTATTTTTCAAACACGGGTTTATCTTTATTTTAAGGCTTCTCTCAGTTGGCAGCGAAGCGTCGCTTTCGAGTGAAAGCATAAGTTTTACAATATTTTCAAATATAATATTTATTTATAGAGATATTTATTGAGTCAACAGTTTTCAGCGCCCAATAAGTCGTTTGCAAAATGAAAAGAGAAAAAACTTGAAAATTATATCACATTTTAAGGGATAACGCAATGAATACGAGAACACAGTTTTCACATTTACTTTAAGAAAATTTATCTTTTCAATAGATTCGTACAATTTGTGTGTAAACTCATTGAAACTCTGAACAGAAAAGAGTGAAAATCCCATTAGAATATGAAAATTCAAATATAATTTCATTTGTGTTCTGAATATTATTCGTTGAAAATAAGCGAATATTTGAAAAATGAGTTTTGGGGACAAAAGAACACAAATGTGAGGAAAAGGAGAGTGAAGAGTATGAGGACATAAAAGCTCTGAAAACGGAGACTATTATGGCGTTAAAGCGAAAAAATGGTTATATTTTTTGTTGGATATGCTCTCAGAGAATATGAAATTTTTCAGTCAAAAGTCAAACGTATTGTCAAAAATCTATACTCAAATGCATTATCATTACATAGAGTTTCTAAGGACAAGAGCAAAGGGAGGAATGGCGATGGGTTGAGATTGAGAGGGAGGCCATTCCAAAGAAGATTGACGAGTAAGAGGAGTAGGAGATGAGAATGTGAGCTGGTCAAGACTTTTTCGCTTCATTGAATTACAAGTAACTTTTGTTTCATAGCAGCCATTTGTGGATCGTCTCGTTGCTACTTAGCTCTGGCAGAGAGACTAACATTCCTCTTATGTCAACTCTCTATGTGTTTGAAAGCGAGAAAATAATAAAACGAAAGCCAAACTCAAAACGAAAAGGAAGTGATTTCGAGTCTAACCTTTTTTTCCATCGGATATATAAAAGCCAATAACACAACATTAACACTAAGATTATATACTATTGGAGTCGTGGAACTGGAGGAATGGCCACCAGTTTCCATGTAATAGACCTCTAAGCAAATGCAAGAAAGTCTGATTCGGAAGACGATCTCTCTCTCTCTCTCTCTCTCTCTCTCTCTCTCTCTCTCTCTCTCTCCCTCTCTTTCATTGATGAAAATGAAATAATAGTAACTCTTAACTATTGAACAGAATAGCGGTTATTAACGATATAGGTTACAGATATTAGACTCAATAGTATTTCTCTTCGCTATCTATCAAACGTCTGTTAGTCTTAAGATTCAAGAATTAGCAGATCTGAAGAAATAATATATAATATATACTGTATTTATGGTATGCATTGCATCGATACTGAAATGCTTTTAGACAGCATTAATCATCCCTTTAACTAGAGTTAGGGGAACAGTTGCTTCTCCAGTGATCAGTAATGCATTATATTATATGCTTATCATCTGTGCCCTCATCAGTCAGTGCCGTATTCGCACAGAATATCACACAGAATACTTGATACGAATATTAATGTTCAGAACGATTGGCTCATCGACACAATCGACTGACTCCTACTGACGACCACTAATGCATGAAAACCCAGAAACAAATGACTTTAATGAGAGACGAATTGAACCATTTTTGCTTTCATTTCTATTTTACGGAAATGTGTCCCGACTTTCACTCGCGAGACAAGGAAGTCGACTCTAAGGAAACGATCCCAACATCTCTTATACCAGTGCTCTTATCTATGACTTTAGTGAATAAAAAGATAGAACAGAATAGAAAAGACGATATTATTTGAGTGTTAAGACTCTATTCGTTGTTAAACACCACTAATGAAAAGAACAAATTAAACACAAATCTAAAAGGAAAGGAAATTTTCAAAAAACTACTTTTTGTCGTCCCTTTTGGACAGACAATAGAGTCTTTGAACTATGAATTATATGAATATAAGTTTATTAGAATCAACACAATATTAAAGTTAATAGTTATTATTAAACGAAATACAGACATAACTATTACGGGAATAATTTGAATTAATTCTAGGCATAAAATAAGGATACAATGGGTTTATTTTGATACTACAGACGTCTGTCTCCATTGCATAAAGAGTTGAATTATTGATAAAATAAAAGCTAATCGAATAAAAGTCTCTCAAATGATATAATCGTATTTCAGTCACGAGTTTATTGTTGTGAACGATATTTTCGGTCAATTCCTTACATTAGTATCCATTACTACCAGAATAAAACTTAAGCGTAGTATTGATGAGAGCGCAGGAGTTGTTGGGGTAAACAAAACAATTACCATTAGAAAGATTTCTGAGAGGCACAGCACACAACAATCAGCAAACAGTCACTCCACAAGACTTTCCAAAAACTATTTATCGACTTGTGTTGAGATGAGACACAAATTTAAGGCAAAACTCCAATAATGTAATGTATAGCCTCTTTTGCGGTCATTTATATTAGACTTAAATCTATGGCCAGTATTTTATACTGGAGAGAACCGAATGGTTGGTCGCCTAAAAGCTTAGAGCTTTAATTTGAGGGAATGCAATATTTAGTCCTTCCGTTTATTTATTGAGCGCCAGACCCATAGCTAATGTCGAACTGGTCTGAAACGGCAAAAGTTGTGTTCATTATGTATGATCGTAACGATTAATGAATGGCTATATATTATTTTTGAACACAACTTCCCCATCATATTAGGAACTCATTCCAAAGAATTTAATATAAAAAAAATAATACTTCAATAAGAATATAAGCAATTAAAGGGAATGCCTTCCAGTCTTCCTCACTCTTAGCGTTCAACTGTTTTCCAAACTCTTAAATTAGAGCCCAAGTAGTCTATAAAATAATGATGAGCTATAAAATGGGAAATTCGTAATATATTTGTGAAAAAATTTTCTGCTGATAATATCAGTTGAATTTTCCAACTTTCCAAAGCATTTGAATAATTAATCGAAAATTAACAAGGTTAAACTTCTCTGTAGGAAATTCAATCGTGATAGAAACGAATAATATCTGTGTGATCAAATTCATCATTGAAAACCCTTGCTTATCCTTGCTTTGCTTTTAACAAGTGCTAATATCCAGAATGAGTTAATAAATTTTTACATCAAAAATATATTGAGTCATCGAACTAATCGAAGTCATTTTGCAGGAAAAAAACTCTTCTTCAATGTTGAGCCAAATCCCAGATTTAATTAAAGAAGAAAATCAAATAAAGAAGTAATGAAAAGAATGAGAAAAATATTAATAAAACTATTAATGAAAGATTGGTTTTGGTTTGAACTTGGAATACAAATAAATCAATTATATGGAAGAAAAACAAAATATTAGACTAAGACTCGAGTGAAAGCAATCGGGTGTTAAAATTGAGGCCAATTAGATACCGGTCACAGTTTTAATAGCATTGAATTCAATACATTTGTGGAGACAATAGTCGGGACACAAGTATTGCTTTGTATTATACTTTGTAGTGAAGAGACATTCAATTTGTGATGAAATGTAATATAAATTGAAATCGTGTGGAAAAGTTGGTCTTTGAGTAATTACTGACAGACAATAGCGACACGTATGGCCACTGATAGCCTTAATAAATAGGAGCCCCAAATGATTCCTCTGGAGAGTTGACACAGGACTCAGAATTCATAAAGACTTGAGGACTAGAAATACTAAGAGTTTCATCAGATTCTCTGTCAGAGAAAAAAGAACTGAAATACTACTCAATTGTATACAATAGTTGTGTTTGGAGTCTATTAAAGGACTCGTCTGTATTCTCAGCTATGTCTCAGGCAAGGATGCCTTTCCTATTGCTATCCTATGAGCTTTAATTCTATGAAACCAATGGGGAATTTTAACTTATATCAGGTTTTGCTTACAGTTCAGTTCAGTTTGACTCTTGTTTGCAATGACTTAATTGAAGCCAAAGCCCTTTGATATCAGTGAATGAGTTGATGTGTCAGTTCTTAGTCGAAGACAATATAGACACACAAATACCACTTCTAATGTTTATTAGAGTCGACATTAAAATATTCCACTAGAGATCCAATATAAGCAAAAAATAAGCTCAAACTCTCATAACTTGATTATAAGAAAGAATATGTGAACAGATTTCGTGAAAATAAATCTTATTTAGAGAAAGAATTCATTTTTAGTTAGGTTTTGCTTTGCCTTTCCTTTTTTCTGCCGGTTCCTAACTATTTGCCATTTAATTAATGGCGAAAAACAATTACGAAAATTTTTCGGATCGAATGTCTTTGAGCACAGAATCGGATCAATAAGTAGTAGAAGAGATTTCTTAAGAGTTTGCACTCAAATAGTGTATCGAAAATTCGATGAAAAAACTAATCAATAGATTAAAGTCTAAAGTATTTGGTTTTGGTTTTCTCGAGGAAAAGATTACATCACTTATGAGGTTTTCGGCCGAAACGCTGCCAAATCTCGGTTCAAGTTTTTCATTAGTTTTGAACTTTAGCTCTGAATTGAGTGAAAACAGGGCTCATCTCAAGAGAAATAAATAAAACTCAACTGTCTTTAACTGTCTATAGTCTGCATTTTCTTCTGTGGATAAGATTGAAGAGTGAGCCGGCGCTCATCCATTGCATTCAGTCTCTCAAAGAGCGCCCAGAGTTTTCATTTTTTGTCTGTTGTCTTCTGAATTGGACTGTATTGTCATCGTTGTAGTGGAAGAGGACTTCTAACAAGTCATACCATTAAAAGTATTTCAAGTCATATGCCTTTTGTGATGATTGGACTTTTGCTGACAAAAAAGTGATGCCAATAGAGAAGAGAGATTCACTCAAAAGAAAGGCAAAAAATTCAAGTATTTTCTGAGTTTACACCCGATTAGACACACATAACAACAAAAGGTTTTTCCTATTCTTCACAAAACAGAAGAGAAATAGAAAAATAAGAGAATATTTGATCAAAAATTCTGTTCAGAAAACGAGTCCAGCAATAAATCATTACTAAACTCATATTTATTGTATCGGTTAATAGTTACCCGAATCAAATTGAAATGAAGAGCGAAGAAAAACAGTAAAAAAATTGATTGCAATGGGTTTCAAATTTTCATTCATTCATTGGATGCAAAAATTCATAAATCTTTACGTGTTTTACATATGAAAAGTCAAACCTTTGAATCAGAAGAATATGTAATAAGTAAGGAATGAATGAAGAATTGAAATAAGGAAAGCAAAAAAGAAGAGTATGTATGTCGAACAGCAGTGGCACAGAATAAATGCTGTAGTCAAAGGAATTTGCTCATAATTTTATTTTCTAATTTTGATAAAGAAATAAGTCGTGAAAACCTATGGAGAAGAGTGAGTGAGAAAAGAGATAATAAAAGAGCGAAAAGAGATATCGTTTGCAGAAATAGAGAGCAGAAGAAGAGCTGCGAAAAGAAGTATTGGATTTCGTTCTTCTCGTCAATGCGTTGATAGAAAAGACGGCGAAAGACATTCTTAAGACAAAGTATAGTATTGAAAATACAAATTGTGGAACAAATCTATTCTAATGTGGCATAACTACAACCAATAGCTCAGAATATTTTATTTCTCACACCTTTCAACTAGAATAAGCCTTTAGTCTGGAAGAGCCGTCACTTTCATCTTGGATGAGGCACTGGATATGTGTACTAACGGCACAGAAAAACACAGACATATATAAGCAAAAATGTCGTTAACGCCAGAACTCGAGAGAGGAACGGCTAAAAATACTCACTGACCGAAAGAGAAGGATAAAATTGAAATAGAAATAGAAAAATAAGGAACAGAAAAGAGAAAGGAATAGAAAAGAGAAGAAAAATCGAAATCAATAACATTTCAAACTTATCTCTTCAGTCGACTCATCTCTCAAGTCATTTGAAATTATTCTTTAGTGTGAAATACAGTCGAATCACGTTTTGTTTTTATAGAGAATCCGCTCAAAAGCCTCGGAGACACATAAAAACAATCTATTTTTCTATCGTTTTCGCAACTCTTAAGGAACTTATTATAAGAGTATGTTTTATATAAAAATCTGTTCAATAGGTTTGCGATCATATTTCAGCCCAAAAGTTGAGATTAATTTTCTCAATAAAACCTAAATTCTAGTCGACTGAGTCCAAGAAAATTACAAAATAAATGATTCCGAGCAAAGATAATTTGCTTGAAAGAAAAGGTAGTTCCACACGCAATACAGGAAAGACTATTAGATTAAATTTCAACAAAAAATCAAATGAATATCAAAATCCATTATAATCTTAACACTCGTCAGGTATTAAATGATTATATATTTATCATTTGGGCCAAGAAATAGGCAAAAAATTCCAAAATATTTTTCATACGAATATTTTATTGGATGAATGAGTTTCGAAATTTTTGCATTCACTCAACTTTTTCGCCCATTCCTTTGCCTGAGTCAAGTCCTCACATATACTGAGTTTCAGATGTATTGGAAGAGGAATTCAAATATAAAAATGAAAAGTTATATGAAATGATGGTTTGGGCACAAAAGGCATTCCCATATAATGGAGAGCCGAGTGTTGGAGCGAAGAAAAATAGAGACGAGGAGAGAAAAAAGTAATTTAAGGCACCAGATATTAAGCTCAACCCTACTATACAACTGTAAGGCATATATGAATTATGTGTTCAACAATTTTTTCTGCATATTTTTATTATTGGATATAATTCTGATCTGTTATCCACCGCTCCTTTACTATGGAAAGGAATTTTTTTAAAGGGTCGGGATATCAGTAATTTTGATGAACTTTTATCTATAAATATAATCGATATTAAGTTTAAAGCAATAAAAAATAAGTTGCAGTAAAAGCCAATAAAAGCAGCGAATGTATGTCCCCTACAAACTACTCTATCGACTGAAAAATGTTTAGCTTTTTTAGCTATAAAATTGGACTAATGTTTGGACTAATGTTTCTCATAAATAAGATTATAGTTTATGAGTCCAGACGTCAATAGAAAAGGAAAGACGGAAAGAGACTCGCATTTCATTCGTCTAATTGCATAACAAATGACAGCAATTTGTAATGAAAAGGCTGGTTCACAATGGGAAATAATTTTGAAAACATTTTATTTGATATCTAAATCAAAATTAAATTCCATTCCTTTGAATTGAATTTCTACTGGATTTGAAGAAAGGGCTAATTTTAGGGAAATAATAAGTTATTAAATTGAAATTTTAATGTTTTTCCCAATCGATATGAAAGTTGATTGATATGATACGTGAAAAATGAGCAAATAGTTTGTTAAACTCATTAGGAAAGTCATCGAACCTCCGAATAATAGTATTAAAGTTATGTAAGAATGATATGAATGTCAACTGAAATGCAAATCAATAATTGCGTGAATAGTATTCAAAATGCGATAAAATATAAAAGTTATTATTGTTTTCCACAATAAGTTCGTTCATTGATTTGAATTTAATGACTCAATTATGAGGATTAGAGGAAAGACATCCAGAGTTTGAAATAATTATTTGACGTTGAATTCCTTTGCAGTCAAAGTATTAGAATTCAATTAATGATAATTTTGGTGAAGAATCTCAAGAACTCGACTCTGAAATTGATTTTTCTAATGCCTTGAAATCATATCAAGAATTAGATTAAATTCAATGAATTAGAAAATTTATTTCAACTCATTTTCGGAGAAAAACTTTTTTTGTAGCGGTTTTTTATTATCGAGTTTTGTTATTTTTGTTTGTCTGTCAGTATTTGTATTGAAAATATGTTATTTGAATCGATTAGAAGCAAAAATATTTATTAAGTCGAAAGCAAAGCGAAGAAAAGAATTTTTAACATAACTTATGATATGATATATAAAAATTCAATAAAGAATTTGAGTGAAGAAAAAAAATAATAAAAAGCAAACTCTTGTCTGAAGTAAGAAAAATATGCTTAAGTAAGCATAAAATGAAGTAAAACGAGAGAAATGGTAACACAAAAAATTCTATGCATTTCTGTTTCATTGTGTGACTCCTATAACTCATAACCAGAAATATGAAACACTATTCAAACGGCGAATAATATCGACGAAAAACAATATGAAAGCTCATATCAGAAACTGTTGGACGGCTTCCCCTTCAGCTCATTTCTAGAGCTCAAGAGCTGACTTCAGTGGAGAGAATACATCAAATGATTTGCTCTTGGATTCTACTCTCGACTTGGTTTGAAATTTCTCGCATATCATAACAAATGCATACGAATTGAGAACAGCAAATGGAGAGAGAGAGAGAGAGAGAGAGAGAGAGAGAGAGAGAGAGAGAGAGAGAGAGAGAGAGAGAGAGAGCTGGAAACGTTATTTTCCTTTAGAGAATCACTTGTTTTATTCAATTGAATTACAAATTTTTCAATTCATATGGGATTTGATGGGAAGAGAGAGAGAGAAGAAAATCTTTATTTTTCTATACAATTCTATACACTTTCATCACAATTGAGTTTTTGTCTGCTCTTAGATTCTAGAAGTGTTCAGTTTGTGGAACCGCTATATTCAATGTCTGCGCCAATGTTTGAGTGAAAATCTGTTGCATTGGTTATGATTTTAAAAAACCAAACATTTATTTACTCAATAAGTGAAGAATTTTTGACATTTTTTTTGACTAAAAAGCCCTCAGATTTCTATTCAATCAAATATTTTCGATTAGTTTTCACACATTTTATTGGATTTGTTTGTCTTTCACTCTCTGATCCACTGAAGACTTTTGAAGATAATTATTATTGAAGTGATTTAATAAATGACTGAAATGTGAAAATAACTTCAAATTCTATTACCGGTAGTCATCGAAAGGGTATAAAAATAAAAACATTACGTTATCTGTGAATAGATTTGTTTGTCATTTGACTGAAACTTATGACTTTTGGTATCGTTTTTCAAAAAGTCATTCAATGTTTGACTTCTTATTGACTCACATATAGTGTTAATATAAGTTTTCTTTCTTTCTGTCAACTGTTCTCAACATTTACAACACCAGAAGAATGGCCGAAGAAATCAACAGATCATCATTCGATCGGATTGACGACGACTTATGTCAACTGATTCTGAGTTTTCTGTCGTTTGAAAACAAACTACAGTTTGAATGCATTTCAAAGCAATTCAAACGAAATGTTTACGAAAACCGATTAAAACTAATCATTGATTCGAAAAATGATGACAAGAATTGTGTCAACCGTTTGGTGAAAGACAACGACTTCATGACAGTCGTCGCCCGACGACTAAAACTTATGAATGTCAAGGCTTTAGAAACAGTGCTGAAGAAGTGCCCAAATATCACATCAATCGAAGTCCTGGACTTCGAATTCGCTAATAAGAGGGAAGTGATTGAAGTGATCACTAAATTTGCCACTAATTTGACGGAATTCCGAATGGATTACATTCGTTGGAATAGACATATGTTCGGCGCGTTTATCCAAAAGTTCGGACCAAATCTCAGGCTCTTTGAAGTAATGTTCGAACCGCAGGACTGGAGGGAAGTCTTCCAATTGTGTCCCAATTTGAAGAAATTCAAGAAACATCTGAACAGTTTGTCTGTCATTTTCGATGATAACAACCTTTTAATCAAAGGAATGACTGAAATGCGATTCAATTTCCTTAAAGAAGACATCGAAATGTTCCGTCTCTTCGTTAACAACAATAGATTGAGTCTTCGATGTCTTTCCGTCGACTTTCAAACTTTTGACGGATCGGTTATCAAACAATTTGGGACTCATTTATCAAAACTGAAGAACTTATGTATTATTCACTTCAATATCAATGAATGGGACAAACAGTCGGCGCCAATATTTGCGTCTCTAATGAGACGATTGGCCACAAACTGCACAAAACTGATAAAATTTGAGTTAAATCTAAGACCCCATTCCATCGATTCCTATAAATTGTTTTTGAATTCATTAAATTGTTTCAATCATTTGAAGACAATTGAAATAAACATTACTTCACTACTCTTTGGGTTCACCCCAATTGAGGCAATGGTTTTGGCAAATATTGCAAAGGACTGGAAACCCCTGATTTGTTTGACACTCAACAACTGTAGTCTGAGTCAGACATTCCTTGAGAACATCGGACAGATTTGTCCCCAACTAAAGCATTTATCGGTCGGTCAGTTGCCGGCAATAACTGACACCACAATTGATTGGATCTCAAATCTTCGCAAAATCCAAACCATTCATTTGACGACTTCTTCAGCACCGGAAGTGACTCAAACGGCGCTCAATAATGTTTACAATAAATGCAAACGACTCATATCTCATGAGTTTTGCCTCAAGAGAATTGTGGCCGACATTCAAGAAGAAGACGACGACTACTTCAACGATATATTTGACGACTGAACACAAAAGTCCTCGAAATTTGATTATTTCTCTTATTTTGTGTCCTTTTTTGCTAAATATTCAGAATTTGAATTACTATTCGTTTAAAGGACTGACTGTTGACTCGATTTCATTCAAATCTTTTCAAACAATATTTTTGGTGTTTTGTCATAATTTTTATCGTTTTTTCAAATCTATTGAATTATTACTTAATTTAAGGAAAGAATTGTCTCTCAACTAATCTAAACGTTAGGGACTGACTGACCACTGATTGTAATCACATTTTTAACTCTTTTATCGTTTTATTCTTTTACTTAAATATAATATAATAATTGTGTTTTGCAGTGGTTTTTATGTTTAAAATATTTGAAAACTATTGGTCGGCACCTAAAGTGTCCTCAATTAGTAATTCTAAACTTTACGGTAAACTTCTTCAGCGAAGAGCTTCTCATCGCCTGAATCTGATTTGAATATAAATGGTTTGCGAATTATTTTTGATCTCATTTTTGTTAATTTAAAGAAAGAATTATTTTTCTAATCGATGTAAACATAACTGACTTTAAACTAATTTTAGTTATATTTCATTTTAATCATTACTTTCTTTTAATATAACTTTTTTTGTATTTTTGTAAATTGTTTTCATTATAATCAAGAATTTGTTGAATAAAAATCTCATTTATCATTGAAATCAAGTATTCATTAATTGTCTCCAAATTGGATCAAAGTATTCATCGACTGAAAGATTTTTTCTCTAATTATTTCGCTGTTTATTGGGATTCAAATAATTACTGATTCGAGACATAGAGTCCAATAAGATAAAGAATTTGATTGTTTGATCAATGACCAAGTTCAATTCAATTCAAGTTATTGAATATTTGGAATTAATTGTCCAAATAATTAATCAAAAGTAAGTTTTAATGAAAACTTTTTCAGTGAATTTGAATCAACTTTTCTCTTATGTTAGAAATCGAAAGGAATTTACGAATCGATTAAAACATTACGTAATCTGTGATTGAATTCTATTATCACTTAGTTTTTGATCAAATTTTGTGCTGATTTCAAAACATATGATTTTTTGATTTGTGGTTTTGTTAAGGATTTAAGGATCGGAAGAATGTCTTCAGAAGTGAACAAATCCTCATTTGATAGATTCGACGACGACTTATGTCAACTAATTCTGAGTTTTTTATCATTTGAAGACAAACTACAGTTTGAATGCATTTCAAAGCAATTCAAACGAAGTGTTTATGAAAACCAATTCAAACTAATCATTGATTTAAGAGTCGATGACAACAATAGTCTGAATATTTTGGCCAAAAACCATCAGTTTATGACTATTATCGGCCAATGGCTTAAAGTCATGGATTTGGAAGCGTTGGAGAAAGTGCTGAAGAAGTGCACAAACATTACGAGAATCCATGTTTTGGACATCGAATTCGCTAATAAGAAGGAAGTGATTGAAGTGATCACTAAATTTGCCACTAATTTGACGGAATTCCGAATGGATTACATTCTTTGGAATAGAGATACTTTCAATGCGTTTATCCAAAAGTTTGGATCAAATCTCAGGCTCTTTGAAGTGATGTTCGAACCGCAAGACTGGAGGGAAGTCTTCCAATTGTGTCCCAATTTGAAGAAAATCAGGAAACATCTGAACAGTTTGTCTGTCATTTTCGATGATAACAACCTTTTAATCAGAAGAATGACTGAAATTCGATTCAATTTCAGTAAAGAAGACATTGATTTGTTCCGTGTGTTTGTAGACAACAATGTGCTGAGTCTTCGACGTCTTTCAATTAACTTCCAAACCTTCGACGGACTGGTTATCAGAGATTTCGCGACTATTTCAACAAAACTGAAAAATTTGCGAATATTTTACATTCATTTTGGAGTATCGACCGAAGAGTCGGTCGTATTGTTTGAGTTTCTACTGAAACGGTTGGCCACAAACTGCAAACATCTAAAGAAAATTGCATTATATCTGAAGACGCCGTCAATGGAAGGCTATCTGAAGATAATGGAGTCATTGAAACACTTCAGTCAAGTGCAGAGAATTGAGGTATACATCGCTTCCGCGTTCTTCGGGTTTTCCTCAACAGAAGGGCCGCTCTTCACGAGTAGTTTTCTGAAGAAGTGTCAGAACTTAACTCATTTAAAACTATTTAACTGCAGTTTAAATGAGAGGTTCTTCGAAGACATAGGCATTAATTTGCCTCGACTTAAATACCTGGACATCGATCAGTTGCACAGAATAACGGACTTTACTATTGAATCGATTTCAAGACTTTCAAAAATCGAGAGAATCTATTTGTCTGCCTCTTCGGCGACACAACTAAACGATAACAGTATTAATAATCTCTACATTCGTTGTGAGCGACTCATATCCACCCGATTTACTCACAAAATGGTTATTCCCAACGTCTGGCACTTCATTTAAATCTCTTCTCAATATTTGTCTACAATTTTCTATAATTTTTAACAAATTTTTGATAAAGAAATTCAAATATCACTCCATTTGACGAAAGATTGATTTGATGTAAACATCAGTGACTTTAAAATATCGGAATATTTTTCATTTCTATTATTACTTTCTTTTAATATAACTTTTTTTGCATTTTTCGTAAATCATTTTCATTATAATCAACAATTTGTTGAATAAAAACTCATTTATTATTGAAATTTATTATTCATTAGTTTAATCTTCAAATTGAATGCAAGTATTAATCGATTGAAAGACTTATTCTCTAATTATTTCGCTGTTTATTGGGATTCAAATAATTAGTGATTCGCGACATTCCGTTAGATATTAAGGATTTATTTGATGGACACCTAATGAGCAGTCGATCCGATAGACCTTCAGATGGATATTAGCGTTGAATTGTATTATTTTCTATCGAGACGTCAGTATTCGAGTAATGAGAGGACATGAAGACAATGATGACAACACTTGAGAGACACAAATGAACTCAAATTACGTTCGACTCCTTTACTATTGTATTGATTACAGATCTAATTGTGATATTGTTTTTGTTGTCCAATCACTTCAAATGGACATCAAAATAGCAAAACGTAATTAAAGTTCACTTTCTGAGGACAGACCTCACATTTTCTACGCTAAGGTTTGATGGTTTAGATTAAGAATCCTAAGAACTCTTCAATTAGTTCTTAAATAGACTTTGAATTTGCAAATATTTAACCACTTTTTCTGAATGTTTGGCACTTAAAAGAAGTCTTGAATTTAAAGAGAAAACTCGAGTTTTGGTGTGAATTAAGAGTTATTCAAATGAATTGCAAACAAAATGTATGCAAATTTATATTCAAATAATAATCAATTGATTATAATTATGGCACTCATTATAAAGGATCTGTTAATTTGAGATAAACTGAATTATAATTTTACATTCATATTATGCGAAATCATTTCCATTGTGGCTTAAAAACTGTTGTTCTGAGCGATTAATTTGCTTTTAAAACAGAGTTTGAAATCTCAATTGAATGAGAATTTTAATGAATAGTTTTCGACTTATTTTCAGCTTTAAATCAGAATTTGGTTTCGGAGCTCAAAAACAACTACCGATCAGACAAATGAAAGACTTATTAGAGGAAAAGGGCTAAAATTTGTGCCGACAGGGCTTTCGTTTCAATTAAAGTCACTTTGTTTTCAATGAAAGCCAGAGTGAATACCCGGGTTCTACTGAAGTCACAGGATTTTGTCGACTTCTTTCGGCTGCCAAACATGTGTTTACATAACTGTTTTGTCTTTTTGTCCTGAGGTCAGGTCCAAAACAGAAGACTAATTAGTTATGTGTGTTATTCTGTGCAAAAATTTGAGCTGAAATTAATTATAGGCTTATTTTTGATGATTTGAATCCAAGATAAGCGGTGTTGAACTGTTGGAACGGTAATCAGCGCACAGCCATACGTATGACTTAATCTAAATTATTATTGAATTAAGCACTTAAATGATGAGCTCTAATGAAAAATATAATCTGATCTTTGAAGTCGAAAAAGGCAAGATTAAATAAGTTATTAGTGGGTCGTGAATATCAATCTTTATGGTTGAGTTGGCTTCCGATCTGTTCTGACTTATGAAAACTCATTTCTGTGATTACTCTTGGATTCTGTGCTTTACTCTTATATACCAGTAGTTGTAGTTCTGTCTGTTTATCATTATTTTGATTCAGTCGACAGCGAAGGGTAGGCCTAATATTTCATTAGAACTCCACTATTCACTAGGATTTCCTGTAAAAATCAGTCATTAAATATTGAGCTCCAGATATATGGATGTGTTTAGGAATAGCTCTGAATATTTGGTACCGAATATTGCGCTCAAATATTATTAATTATAATAAAAGGCCATAAAATATATGCCTAAAACTGTTTGATAAGAACTAGTCATCTGTTTATCGGTCATCACTATTAATGTTGAGAACAACTCTGCCTCTAATACTACTGTTTATTATTAAATAATGATTTTCTATTCTATTGAACAGAGAGAACAGCACAACAATACCCGAGTGAAACACACTTTCATTATCACCAAACAGTGAATAAATAGGGCTGTCGTTCAACAGCTATAATACAATTTAATATTAAACACACTTTTCATAGTTTGCCTTCACTTTTATGATAAATGAATGAATGAATTAGAAAATAGCCGTTAAATACATTGATTTTCATTGAAAACCATATTCTTGTAAAATGATTTTCACATTAAAATAGAAAATAACACAATTTTTTCTGAATTTTTAGAGTTGTTTACAACAACTCATAATAATTGTATACTTTTATTGCTTTATAGTAAAAGTAAAACTCAAACAAATGTTTATATGAAATGCATTTACAGTAATATTTTTCAAAGTAATGTCCGTTTAATAGTCAGTAAACATGTGTGAAGTCAGATAACAAAGACATAAATTAGATTCTGTTCGCTATTCTTTAGGTTTTCCTCTCTCTCTGTGTTTCATATGATTTTAGTCTCATAAGAAAAATATTTCATTTATTTCTTGAGTTCGGATCAAAGTTTTCCTAAGAGTACTACTCTTCAGAGGAAAACATAAGATGAAAGCAAAAAATCTTGAAATCAATAAATGCATCCAAACTTTTAAGAGCACAACAATACTAGAATTGTTTTGGCAAAAGAACCTGTGCTCCCGAGTGCCACATATATACATATTGTATTCAATTGTTACTCAAACTGCAAATTCATATTCAATCCTCAATTCAATCTTTCTAAATGAACTAGCTGATACATTCTTATTTGCAATTTGTTTGCCATTCAAAAAACATATATTCAATTGAAAGCGACATTATTGAAGAGATGGTCTCTTTTTTCAATTAAACTGAACTGAAAGTCATTTCGTAAGTCTTTTCTTGTGTTTGGTGTCTGTCCTCACAATTGAAATGAAGGCGAACTACGTGAGCATAAAGAATGTTAAGGACTCTGAATGGAAAGGCTCTGAATTGCCATTAAAGCAGTTGACTTACACTTCATTCTTATAAATAAAATGGAAAAGTGGTTCGACTTTTATTCTGAGCGATACTCCCAATACTTGAGATTATGTTTTTCAATACAAGAGTCAAGACTTGAATGGAGTTCTTGAGAATAGAAACTCTTTATTGAAAAGCATTTCATTAAAACTTAAGACAAATTGTTTGAAAATTGAAGGCAAAGAGAAATTATATCCATTAAAGTCTATATCAGTTTCAAAATTTTTTCAGAAATGAGAGCAGATTTTTCCCTATCAGTAATGGGTTTATAAAAATCTTGACAACTAATGAAGTAATGAATTATTGATTTTTTTCAAAAAATATATCAATCAAAAAGTGATGAAAAACAGTTAATTTCAAATGAAATGAAATATGACTTTAGTAACTCAATTAGCCTGTCAATAGATTTTTAGTTTTGATATTTAACAAGGTAGTATTTAAGTAATCTTAAATATGGGACACAAAACCTTCAATTTTCACTAATAGTAATTGAAAACCAAAGTGATTTTGTGAAACCAAGAATAATTTCAATCTATCCACTTTAATTAGAAAGATCTAGAGCAACTTCTGTAAGTTGATCAAGAAACTAAAGTCATTGGCACGAAATGTACTTTAAATTATAGACAAATCTCTATTCTGAGTGAAAATAATTGATTGAATACTTATTTTTTGTTAAATCGTAAAAAAGGAGAAATAAAATTATAAGTGATTTCCAAGAAAACACAACTTTGAAGTCAGAACTCAAATAAAAGTGATATTTCGTCGACTATTTTCTTTGACTACAATTTTATATATGAACTCAATATAAGAGGAGAAGAAAAGATATTTTTTTCCTTCACTTTGAGTTTCAAACTATAAATTATATATCAGGAGAGAAATGGATCGCAATTTTCTGAAAGATTCAATTTTTGCGTCTCTTTTCAAATATCATTATTATATGCTTTTCATATCTTTATTGAATTATAAGAATATTTTCTATACTTTCTCTCCAAAAAAAGTCTAAGAATTGAAATAATTTGTCTGAATTACCATAAAATTGATTTCTATAGAAAAAGAGAAACATTCAGAAGATTTTTATTAAATATTTTTCAAGTCTAGAGTCAAATGTTTTTCAAGTATTTTCTCGTATCAGCTGTTAGTCTAAAAAGCAGTTCATTTCAATTGAATGAGTTATTAACTGAATCTTTTGCTGTCGATTCTCATTTATTTTAGGCTTAAAAAGTATATTTGATTTTCGATCTAAAGGCAGTCCATTCGATCAGATCTTTGGTTGTCTTCCTCTGAGGAGGCCCTAAAGAGTAGTAAATCAATGATTCGAGTGACGGCCCCCTCACTGACTACCAGTGTTGGAGCAAAAACTACTGCAATTGCATTAACAAAATTGAAATGAAACAAAAAAGAGACCACAAGAGTTGTAGTGCGAAAACAGTGCCGACACAGACAAAGACAATACATTTATTCTGGCACTGAATGGAAATGTAACGAAATGTGTCTCTTGTTTTGTCGTTTCGTTTTGATCACAAGTGAAATATTGCACTAAAGAAGTAAAATCTGTTTCAATAATTAAATTAAGTCGTGATTTAGTTTTTTGCATTGGATTGCAATCATTTGCGATCCGCTGCTAATCACTTGTTCAGAGACTTTCAGCTCTTATCGATTAGTGGGTATTAGTCCACAAAAAACCAGTTCAGACAAAATGTTTGCGAATATAAAGATGAAAAAATTCATGAAATTACACAAAAATAGTAAATCTTATCTATTCGTGGTTTAGGGCAACAAATCTTTGAAGACATTTGAAGAAAAACTTTAAATTTGTTTGATTTGAATTTCTAAAAAATTTATTTTCATAAAAAAACATTTCCAAACTATTTTCTGATTACCCTTTTCTTGGAAAAAAAATTCAATGGATGTTAAAAATTCCAGACATGAACTGCAAATAACTGATAATATTTGCCATTATTATTATTCTTGGCAATTGTTTAGTGAAAAAATAGTGATTTTAACGAACCATTTATTTTGAGTAAAGAAAAGGCATACTTTTTGTGCTCTTTTTGCAAACTATCAAAGATAGAGAAAGTTGTGTTTAAAGACTAGTCTTGTGATACCTCTTAAGCTTTGGATAAATGAAAATTAGATCAATAATCGCAACATTAGAGTAATAGAGTATTTATGCGCTCGTAATGCAAATAAGAAGTCAATCCTCAAAGAAGAGTAGCCTTTTTTAATGAGAAACTAAACTTCAGTGACTAAGGACTCAGCTCTACCACAAAGTATTGATTTCCATAGAGAGATAAATGGCCCGAATCTGTGCCTATTTTTCCGCTCAACTCTTATATTGAGAGAAAAATATTCTTTTCATAGATTCGGGAAAATAGGAAAACATTGAGAAAAGTCTTCTGAAAAGGAAAACTTTTTTCAATATTATTTTAGCGGAAAAACTGTTCAATAATTTTATGGTTGAATTAATTCTAAAACTCAAGGCTCTTATGACTTGCATTGCTTTTATGCTTTGTTTGAACATAATCTAGCTCATTTCTTAGCAATTGAATAGCCAGCTAATAAATAGTTAATGAAAAAAGTTGATTGTAGCAATTTATGTGCTCAGATTAACCCTTCAGATAAAGCAATGATAAAAGAAAAGAAAAGTTTCATTTTTTTCTCAGATTTTAATTCCGGAACCGAATAGTGAATTACTCAACAAAGTAATGGATGTGCTGTTCATTTCAGCTGATTATCACTTACCGGCTCTGAGTTGTATGTAACGACTTCTTATGGTTCCCACAGAATTGCTTGCAATACATTGGTATACATTGGAGTGAATATCTTGTCTGTAATCTTCGGCTCTGAAGGGCGGGAACACCAGAGAATTATCGTGTCTTAAATGACGAACACCTATGAGAATGAGAGAAACAGAGCAACTGTTTAATAGAAGAACAAATGTCAGCACAAATAACACCACATTTATTACGAGATGTTTATTACTTAACACACCTTATGAACAGGTATTATATCTTTCATTGAATTCAGTCATAAATAGAATGAGAGATAACTATCTTTGGGCTTAAAATCGAGAAAAATGACCCAAAAGTAAAATAAATTATTGTTTTTATTCAGTGCGAAAAAACAGCGCCCTTTCCTCCAGTGAACGAAAATAAATGAAGTGAATGAATACCAGTTTAAAAATTCTTAAGAATTGTTTTTCAAAACATTTTTGTCAAATCCATAAATTGATGTAATGTTTGGACGGAATAATAAATTGCTTTTTATGATTGATTTTCTTATATTTATGTTTTTGAAATCAATATTAATCGATGGAAAACAAGCATTAACTCAAAGAATAATACCCAGAAACAAAAAGCCAATAATTGTTTGCTCACTTATATGCATGAGATGAGCAAGATAGATCTACACTGTAGTCTAGAGCCAAACTATTTATTCATAGACGCTTAGATAACTTGATAATTACCAGGAAAATTTAATTTAAATATTAGACCAGTGTATAAACAATGAACAAAGCCATTTAACATTGGGATTTAAAATTTATCATGATGGGTTTGTTGACATCAAATATGTTTTAAATTAGAAAATAATGATTATATTGTGATAATTGAGTAAAAGTGGTTTTAAATACCACTTTTGGGAATTTTTGCGCAATTTTTCTGCTAAAAAGCTTTTATTGTAATAACAGCCGAAAAAACGAGTCGACAATTATTTACCAAATTTTGGTTCAAATCAACAAAAGTGACAAAAGTTAGTCTCAAATAAACTGTGAGTACATCGCACGGGGAGATGGAGATAGAAAGAGAGGGGGAAAAACACAGTCACAGATGCATACAATTCTCTGTTTGTGAATATAGTATTACCACTGTTTTGATGATCGCATACATACTAACAATGGTTACCAGAGAAAGGGACAGAGCGGACAATGCCTTTGCAATATGTGCTGTGTTGTCGATAGGGGGAAATGTTAAGCAAAAACTGAACAGAGGAAGAGATAGAGTGTGGAGAGGAACGGCTGCTAGATTTGAATGTCACCTTAGTTTGATTCGCACCATTGATGGCCAGCCTTTGCCAGTCACTTACAAAATTAAAAATATGTAGTGATGCAGATGTGAGCACCAGTTTTTCGCACAGCACTTGGCGCTGACTTTAAGCCTAAAAGATTAGTCATGGCTTCACTAAACTTGCCTTTCATATAAAGCCTACAATTGGTATGCATTTGAATATAAAAAGCGAAGGAGTTTTCGCATCCAATCTATTGTTAATCAAAATGTGTTCGACACTAATAAGTATATGCATTACACGATTGACAGATGAGTTACCCCTTGTTATGCCTGAGCGTACTCTCAAGTAGACAATTGATTGATTCGATTTACAAGAATATGTTTGGCATTTAAATTAAAATTTTAGACTATTTTTAGTCAATTTCCTAATCAGAATAATAGGCAAATAAATGGCAAATCGCAGAAGCAATGGTGTCCACCATTTCCCACAAAAAACTGTTGTGTCGTAAAATTTTAATTAAAATTTTTCAATTAAATCAGAATTAGTGACAAATTTTAGAAATGGGAAAACACTTCACAGAATTCATTGACTAAATTATGAATTTTCAAATACTTACTGAGGAAATGGTATAATAAATGTGAGACGACTTGCATTTGGAGTCAACTTTCACTAAAAACCTTGCAATTAATGGGGATAAGTTGAACCTTCTGGTTTCTTTTTTGTGGATTCCCATCATTTGAGGAATAACTGGAAGTCATATTTAACTTATATTACTAATTATGTGATGGGTCAGTCAAATGGGTGTCAATTGCTTCATGTGTTTGACACAAAACATTAATTTTACTGAAAAGTTTACCATGCTAAACCCATCGAAACATTCTCACTTGAACTACCCTGCTCATAGTCCAGACTGAAGTGATTATATCAAAGTAGTAAAGTATTTTGTGTTATCATTAATAATTAAAAACTTACCAGGAATTTCATTAACGACAATTCCATCCTTAGTCTCCCATCTAATGGTTGGCATTGGGTTTCCATTAGCAGAACAGTATAGAATAGCTCCGGTGCTGTGGAATATTGTGAGCAAAGGAGTTAAAGCACAGCATTAATAGAAAGGCAAGAATTATAATCACGATTTATACGACAGTAATGTCTGTTTCTCTAATAAATTAATGTAATTCTAATTCTTTGGTTATATTTTGCATACAATTAATCGTTGAAAACAATGTGTCTGAAAGCCATAGGCCTAACATATAATAACATTCATAACGTGTCAGTGAATGTCATACCTGTTCGAGAAATCGATGGTATGCTTAGGCTCTCGAGTGAAATACGGTCCGTGTCTTTCGATTTCTGTGACTGCAAAGTATGAAAAATTACAGTTTAGTTATAAAAAATAATTATAACGTTTCATAATTTTCTGTGCAATAGTGCATTGAAATGGTTTATATGTTAAACATCACAATTCATTTCTATCATATTCTGTGCCCATTATGGCAAAGGCTTTAGTTAAATACAAAGAACAATGTTTTCAGTTTGGATTCAGTGATTCTCTCAATTAGATGTTGAATAACATGTTGTGTTTCACCAATTTTTTTCAGAGCTCTGTTGTGTTTCTTTGCTTTTTATAGTGAATTAATACTGAGATTAATGTTTCATATATTGTTATACTTAAAAAAAAGTGGCAAAACATTAATTTGTTTGGTATTCCCGCTGAGATTATGGGCTTTTAGTTAAGGGTTGTCTTAAACCGATAGACGTTGAAGAGAGAGACGACAGAGTCAGCAGATAGAGTGATGTAGAAAAGAAAAAGGCCCTAGTTTATAGTCTCTGGGCTGCCATTTATTGAAAACAATTTTGCTGTCGTTTCTCTCTGTAATGTATTCTTTTTTGTTTTGGTAATCAGTCGTCTCTCCAAAACCAATCGATCAAAAGGAATGGGGTATAAACAGCACTTTCCACTACATTCTCATATATTTAGCCAAACATTTTCTTTTCACAAACTCATTGACGATTAGTATTAGCTTCGGATATATTTTACTCTATTCTGTGCTTTACTTTGAGCTCATAGTTTGACTCTCGGAGAGTATTGATTACTGACAACCAGGGACTCAGCATTTTTTCATTGTAAAGAAATATTTTATTTATTATTACTTTTTGTTGTGATTTTTTTTCGGTCAAACTTTTATATTATTTATTTTGTGGCACAAGAAATGCCAGAACCTATATATGTATGTATTGGTTGCGATCGATAGTGAAAATTAATTTCCTCTCACTTTTGTTGATTGATAAATGTGTTGGCAATTAATATCAATAGCTTTTAGTATAAGAAATGCGAGAACTTTGAGTTAATTCTGTGCCAAACATTATTCGCGTCTAACTCTTACGCTCTTAAAGATTTATACTCTTCTTCGTCGGCTCCCTATCCTTCTATTCCTCTTCTTCCCAACTATTCTTGTGCTCAATTAGTAAATGCAGATAAAAGTCATTTGTGGTTCTTATTAGACATTGAGAGCTGAAAATTGTTTCAAAAGAGAGTCTTCTGAAGTGAATCCAAAGTAATCGGAAGTAAAAAAGTTTTATTTCATTTCTGTTATAATTTTTAATCATTTTATTGTATTTTAATTTGGTTTATATTTAAGTTAATTATAGCTTTCATTTATATTATTGCATGAAATCTACTTTAATGACTTTAATCACGTAATTCTACGCAAGAAATGAATATACATTTCATGAAATTAGTTGAATAAACACAAAACGCATTTTTCGTATCATAAAAATGATAATTAAATTAGAAGACAGCGATAAAGAAAAAAAAATTATCAAAAACCATAAGCGAGGAAAATGTATTGGAAAACAAACAGTCAGAGAAAGAAATTGAAGATAAAAATGTATCTCAAGTTTGTTCTCGACTTTCCATTCCTTTGTTTAACCGTCAAAAGTGTCTCATCTCTTGTTTATCTACATATGAAGTGTTTGACAGAAGAAGAATAAGTCGTTTTTTGTTTGATATAATTTTTTCTCTCCTTTCAGAACAGAATACGTATTCATAGGGAAGGAAAGTGACGTTTGAGTAATCAATTGTGTTATGTATGAGACATGTATTTTGTTCTTCATTTCTCATGCATTCTCGATATGTTTAACACAAACCAAATAAATATATTAATGAAGTTTTATACTAAATGTTAGCACTAACTGATCAACACTATAGGAAAGGGAAGGAGTGGAAGAGAAAGACTTAGTGTTTGGAACAAATAAGTTATTTGAAATAACAGTCAATAAGCAAAAACCGAAAATAAGGGCATTTAATTAAATGAGTGAATCGCACGAAACAAAACCAAATGAAAGATTTGACGACAAAAAACTTATTTGAAATTAAGTGCCCAGGAGTCAATATTTGATTTGGAAGTCTCTAACAATTCTATCGCTTATTGAAAAGGCGTTTTCAGTAGTGATGCGCCAATGTTTGACTGGACTCACATAAAAGGATCGTTAGATAACACACATGACTATAAAGCCATTCACTTATGGTTTGCTTTTTCTCTTTATTTTTCTATCGATAAATAATATCGTCTGAACTGAAGAGCAATTGAATGCAGTTTTTAGGATCTAATTTCAAATTCAAAATACAAAGCAATGACCTCTTTCTAAAAGAATCTCGAATTTCAATTTTGAAATTGAAAATTTTTAATCAAGCACAATAACAACAGACAATGCATCGTCTTATTAAAAAAAATTGTCCATGTAAACTGGCTTTTGTTTCTATAAAACTTTTGTTTTGTCTAAAAATTTGTTTACTTAATGAAAAAACACAATAAGAACAATGGGAACAACTCTCTTAGGTTGTGTGCAACGGATGCAGAGATACAATGAAAATGAGGGGAAAATAATTTATTTGATGAGAAAAGAGACACAAAAGAGTGACACAATGTTTACAATCGAGTAATTATCACCGAAAACTAGTAGTGGATAGAAATGAAGAGAGAAATCATCGAAAAAATATTAATAGAATAGCGAATAGAATAGAAAATCAATAGAGAAGTATAGTTGACATGAGTTTGCCATTAACTCGAACGCCAACTCCAGCCCCGACTGAAAAGCCTTCTTTTCATTGAAGACTATATTTTTATGATTTTTCTCAAAGATATACAGCCTTTGAGTGTATAATAAGAGGCGAAGAATACACACAAAACTCTTGTATTAAAGAGATGTTACTTAAAGTATTAGTTTCAAAATTTTCGTAAAAAGAGTGCACTGAGTCTTATGTGTGGTTTTCTCTACCATTTCCCTACGATTGTGTGAATAGATTTCACTCAAACCGATAAATATTAGTATTGGCTTAAAGTCTTTATTATTGATTTTCATATATCTATGTATATATTTCGCATCAAAAATGTTATTCAACTCAAAAGTTAGTGAATATAACAACACTATTGAATACATCACGCAATCCAATGAAGGATACAAATGGAAAGCCTTTTGTTTATTTGCAAAAATTATTTGCATTACTTTTCACTATAAGTTATAATAATAATAATATATTTTTGGATAATTTCGACAAAAATTTTACACTTTAGAGGAAATTACAGCTCAACTGCTATTTGTTTGAATATGAATTGCTTTTAGCGAATGGACTTCAGGCGGAATGATATCAAAAATTTTGTTTCTAATTTACATCACAAATGTTTGACTCATTTTATGCCTAATATTTATTAGTTTTGATATTATATTTGTCTGCATTGAAAACAGTAATTATATCTCATATGTTGTGTTTGAAAATATAATTTTCTGCAATGTTTACGCTTTAAAATGTGTGAAATGAAAAGTTTGCTCTAAAATTGTTCCAACAATTCGTAGAAACAAAAGTTATGTTTCAAATGAAATGTTTGGTTCAGTATTTCCAGTGAAAGCATTTGCATTTCGGTTGAGTGCAGACCAGAAAACTGACGCATAGCTAGAATACATTGAAAACTGTTCTGCGATTTACTGATAGGAATAATACTATAAATGTATTTATGAAAAGAATTTGGAAAAATGTTTAACAATAGTAACGCCAAAAAGTTATTCTTTTGGAAAAATACTTGAATTAAGTTTCATATCTCATATGGATTTCGACGACAGATGAGAGAAAACTTTTCGCCTTTTAATAAATCAATATTTTCTTCTCTATCCCCCTCTTTTTGATTGAACAGTTAAATCATTGGAATTACTGGATGATTTTGTGCCAAAAAATGTTATTACACTTTATATTATACGCCATAATATAACAAAAGTGAACTTTGAATGACTTCTTCAATAGAAATCCATTAGAGATTGGTTTTTGGTTTAGTCTTTCATTACATTGAATATTAAATTTTTTTGTCAGACTATTGACTAAAAGCAATAAAACTGAACTTTTATTACTAGATTTTATCTGAAATTATAATTGAAAGATAAAACTGTAATTTTCAAGCAAAGAGTTATTACTAAATATTAATTTCAAATTTTATGATTGCATTCATTTGACTTAATTTAATCGAAACCCTCTTTAATAATGATCTGAATTATTGTGTGAATGAACTTCTGGTTCAATGAAATGATAAATGATTTTTAATAACTTTTTTGAATTATAATCCCAAGTCATGTCTCTATGCAATTGAGTAGGTGTTTGAAAGGCAGGAAAATCGAAACAACAACAACAATAGTAATAATATTTTTATTGCCAGAATGTATAATAAATTTTTTACTTGAAATAATGAAATTCAATGTTTTGTCAGTTTGTTTGATAGCTCTTAGATTTGGATAAGTTTTCTATTGAATTCACAACAAAACTGTTTTGTAAAGAAATCTAATTATTTTAATTACATTAAAAGCATTTTCAGCGTTAAAATCTGGATATTCTTCGGGAGAAAATCAATTCACAAATGCTTAGGAAAAGTGCTAAACAATTAAATAATGGATCAAAAAAAAGAGTATTTCAGTCCTTGTTTTCAACTCCTAATTGAATCCCAATAGAGATTAAAGCGATTAAAATTTGATAAATGATTTCCGATTTGCAAATAAACCAGAATTAAAAGTGAATAGACTTTTGTTTTTGTATTCAAATTGTCATTAAATTAGAAAGCAATCAATTTTTGCTTCAATACCATTGATTGAAATTTTATTTGTGATGCTGAGCACAGCATCTCTACAGTTCTCGAATAAAAATATTGGGCACGCCTTTTTTGGCTTGCTCCTTTCAATATTGAAAATTTGGAATTCGTGCGTAGGAAGACTTTCTGATTAAACAGGTATTGTTTTATAGCAAGCCTTTTCCTGACACTTTAACATCAAATAGTTTTATGTTGTGCTAGATGTGCAGAGCATGTTTATTTATTAATATATATATCTATTAACCTGGATATTAGAGAGGTTAAGAAGTGTAGTCAAAAATTTGTTTTTATTTTGAGTCAATTTTATCCAATATTTATGAAAATAGAATTCAATGATAAATATTCATAACTTATTCTCAAAGAGTTATGTATTTTCTTGAGACCCATATTTCATGAGAAAAAAAGTTAATGGATGAAAAAGATTGTCACTAAAAAATTTTTGGATTTATTTCATAACAAATCAATTAAATGTTTCGGATTTTTAGATCAACTTTAATGCGAATATTATTCATTAGAAAGCAATTATTCATTGATTTTTACGAAGTAATTGCAATTTTATTCATTTTAGTCTTTAAACGGTTTCTCAAATCTGGTCTTTGCCTTCGAATCGATATCAAGACAGACATTTAGCGACTCTCTCTCTCTCTCTCTCTCTCTCTCTCTGTCTCTCTCTCTCTCTCTCTATCTATCTATCTATCTCTCTCTTCAAGATTTCTATTTTCTATTCATGGATTCCTTTTACTGTTTATTGAAAAATGAGATCAATTTTGTAAGTTTTGAATTCACATACATTTCCCTCCTTTTCGTTCCACTGTTTGATAAAACACAAGACAAAAGTCTTGAGAAATATTGATAAGATTTCAACCCAACGCTTGAATAGACATTTGATTTTACATTTGCTAAAGGCCTATCAACAAGCATGGGCAGGATTCCAATTCTCACTGCTCATTTATCTCTCTTCCCTATCACATTTGTTTCATAGTAACATCTAATATTATCTTTGGATATAAGCTTGGCTAATTCCATATTGATTAAACCTTTTTTGTAGATTATATACTGAAAGAGTGCATCTGATTTGAGTATCACCTTGAACATTGTTTGAAAACAAAGTGCATTCTTCTCTTTGTGAATAATTTAATAATAATTTTTTTAATAAAATGAAATAAATTCATTTGAAAACTAATTTCAAACGATTTTATATAATCTGATTAAAAATTTAATAACGAAAAGAGATTAAAGTTTTGCATTTAATTCCTAATAGAAAAACGAATTAATGAACCGAAGAATTAAATCTCAAACAATATGTATATATTCTGATAACTTGCAGAAATCAAGTCATCATTTCCTTTGTTTCGCTGCCTTTTCTTATCTCAACTAAAAGAAGAGAAATATTTTATGAATCACTTTAACTGTAAATCTCTTATTCGTCTCCACTATAAGTATATCTTCCGTTTTCTCGATTTCATATAATAAATATTGAATAATAATAACACTTTTTTGTGCAATAAATTGCTTATTCTCTTCAATATACACATATCAGGGATGCGAAGAAGGGTTCTGGTCCACAATTGGCTATAAACTATCTATGTATTATAAAAATGGTTTACATCTAGACAATTTTAATTAGTTGTAAAACAAATAACTAAGGATAATAATGAATGATCAATTAGATCTAGCTGGTTGACTAAATCAGAAGACTGATCTCAACGAAAATTAAAACTCCCCCTAGATCATTTGACCCTCAGGATCCCTGATTCTAATGTATATGTCATTCACTGAAAATGTGTATAATATGTATGAATATCTTTATTTATAATAATCAGTTCATTCTCTCTCTTTTCTGAGTCAAAGTCGTAATCATTTATCAAAAGTGAATTTAATTTATATGCCTTATATTTATGTCATTTATTTTTATAACTAATGTATTGAACTTTTTCTTTATCCATATATTGGGAGCAAAATAGAGTGAAAAGGTTTTATTATTTGTCGCAAACATCGAATCAATACTTCATTTTTTGGCATAAAATTGTCGCTCAGTTTTCGATAGTATTTTTCGGAAGAATATAAACAAAAAAATATTGTTTTTCTGCTCTTTCCGTATGAATGGAATCTTTTGATTTCATTAGTGCTCACGAATTATGGCCTGGCTTTGTATTTGACTAATTTACTAGATTCTACTGATGATTCGGTAGAAATAAACCAGTGATTTGTGTGCAGTTTTATGCTGTTTTGTTTGCTCAAGCAATCAAATCAAACGGCACAGACATTGCACACAAAAGTTTGACGAACATTACCTGAATATATTAGTTGTGTTTATTGTAATTGTATTTCATTACGACTGCAAATCATTGATAGGCTTTCATTGAATGACTCACTTTATTGACTATTCCTCTGCTCTGAGGCTTTTTCGGGACTGAATTCACCGCACAGAATATTATAGCGACAAATAGCTAATGAATGTAATGCATGCGAACCGACATCAGAATCACACAACTCGTACACTGAACCGAACCACAAGTTTTTCAGTTTTTATTTTTATCGAAAAATTAAGTCTCTGTAGAAAACACTAAAAATAATTCATCGATTTTTTTGTGCTGGTTATTAAAGCTGTTATAAAATTATAAACATCTCATGTATGAAATGTATGCAAAAAAAAGTTAAAAACAAAAAATAGTTACTAATGATAGGCAGGAGTTCCCAATTGATTGACATTTAGTGAGAGTAAACACTTTTCGAAATTTGCAAGAATATGCCCCAAAGTAACCAATTATTGAATAAATATCGATCAAAATGTCGTTCAAATTATCGAAACATTTGATGTATTTCTTGCAATACTTCCGAGTTTTGCAAATTTTTCTCAAAATTACAATAAAATGTCATATTTTGGACGAAATGTCGTATCAAATATTTAGAGAAAAACTTTTATTCAAATTAAGAAACAAATTATTCTTAAATTCAAAGCGAAAGCGAAGTTTCATCGAAATTGATGCGAAAACGATAGCTTTTGTTTGGCATATTTTAAATGCCAAGTTGAGTTTAATTTGAAATTTAATATCTTTGTTGTTATGCATTAAAATGATTTGAACATTAGTTTTGATTGATTTTCAGCGCAAATTATGGTTCAATGTCCTCAAACATATCATCAATTGATCCTCAATTTGCAGACAAATTGAATTCAATGCCATAATAACAGTTAGGAAATATACTCCGAATCAAATTAGTTTCATAACCAGTTTGAAAACTAATGTTATTCTTAACAAAAGTCTTGTTCGACGAATAATATTGAATAAATGTATTCAGTTTTAATGTCCTCTAATGAATAAAATATGAATAAATGTGAGTGAAATAGGCTTTAAAATGCCTTTATTCAGGGAATGACACCCTTTTTATTGCATCCAAATTACTCTCGACTCCAACGCAATTTAAAATCGTCTGTGCCTTTTGCTGGCGACTACTCAATTAAATAGTTTCAGGGCTGTGTCCGACGCATTACAATAACTGTTAAGTAGTGAACAGACTGTACTCTAAAGACACAAACATTTTCCTACAGACTTATCGATTGATTTATTGGATGAAAAGTAAAGCAAAACATCACAATTAAGAACATATGTGACCAACAAATGAGAGATGAAATGCAAATAAATCTCTGGTTTAGTATTAAAAAAACAACATTTAGAATGGGATGACTGGAAACCCTTACTGTCGTCAGTTCTGTATGTTGTGCTCCAGTTCTGAAAAGTTTTCGCTAATTAAAAGCAAATAACAATATGCTCTCAATAGGCCTAAAAGTGTGAGATTTGCAGACGAATTGTCTGAAAACTGTAAAAATACGTCCTATTTATGGAAACATCATTTTTCACACAAATTTTGTTTCGTCGCTCCAAAAGATGTTCTGAACAGAAATTTATTGATTGCGGAGAAAAAACTGTAAATTTTTGCGAGTCTTAAGAGAAAAAACTTTATTCACTTCATGACTGAGTGAAAAAAAGTGATGAAGAATTGATTCCTCGTTTTAAAGCATGAATTTTAGTCTCAAAATTGTGTAAATGTTTTGCCAGAAAAGAGAAAAATACTTTTTATATTCTAAACCTTAAACAAGAAATAATGCTTTTTATCACATTTTTGTCGTTCACTTCTTGTGGGTATTGAATAAGCGATAAGATGTGTGTCTCTATTGACGAGTCAAATGCCTGAGCGCTTAAAACTTGAGAACAAAGCGGTGATAATAAGCCAAGATTAGCACAGCATTCAATAGATATTCTGTGCGAAAAAACTCACTCTTTTTTGCACTGAATAATTACAGACATAAGTTTCAATAAATGCCTTAAATGTCATGAATATCATTAGTTTAATAGTTTTTCTCAAATATATTATTCTTTATGGCATTTGTCTTACATTTGCTTAACGTTTTGCCCTAAAAACTGAAGGTTTAGGATAAAAGGAAAGCCAAAAATTAAATAAAAGT